>CAUZXS010005381.1:85000-86038 GCA_963585895.1 Sepioteuthis lessoniana | reverse complement strand
CCTCATCATAAGATTGTTTATCCAGGACACCTCTGCAGAGAAGCAGTTTTTGTATTCAACGGCCTCAGCCAACTGGCCAATGTTTTTTTGGTTTGGTTTCTTTGTTTAATGGCATATCAACCTTCGTAGTTTATCTAATTCCAAAGCAAATTCCTTAGAAGAACAGTTGTGATGCTATTTAACCCATAGCTGGAAAGTGATGCGGCGGTGGGGTCATACATCTCCTTATTAGATAGATAGATAGATAGATAGATAGATAGATATTAATGGAGACAGAACGAAAATAATAATAAAATTAGATAGATAGATAGATAGATAGATAGATATGAATGGAGATAGATAGATAGATAGATAGATATTAGTCTGAAAGATTGCACGGCTGGAGGTCGAACTCGCTCACTTGAAGCATTTAAGCTATTATTCACTTCATGTCTTTTTAATACCTACTGTAAAATTTTTGTAAAATATATACGTCATCTTATATGAAGTTTATTCTGAGAAAGTTTTTTTTTAATAAACAAGAGCATGAAAAGTTATGAAAAAGTACGCTGGATAAAATAAAAAAAATTCTATTATTTATTAAAATCAAGCGACTTCGCGCCACAACTATCTCTATGAAATTTGCAGAATTAAATCGAATCTAAAGTAAGTATATGAGTATTTATTGTCTGATAATATTTTTGGGTGAAATCATTTACTAGCTTTTTTATTATGCTATTTTGGGCATCTCTCTCTCTCTCTCCTCTCTCTCTCTCTCTTTCTCTCTCTCGCTATCTCTGTCTCTCTCTCACATCAATCTTTTAAAAACCCCAAAAAAGAGAATCATTACATTGAACGTAGACAATATATATATATATATATATATATATATATATATATATATATATATATATATACAATTATCAAATTCTGTAAATTAATCAAATCGATGGTTCCCTAAATGCCCTCTTAATTTCTCTTTGTAATGATACTTTCTCAAATCTTCCATTTCAATCATAAAATCATTTTATACTCTACTGGCTTTTTAAAAATATCAAT
>CAUZXS010005381.1:37500-80000 GCA_963585895.1 Sepioteuthis lessoniana | reverse complement strand
TTACATATATATTAATACATATGATTTGTTAACATATTTTTTGATAATATTTTTTAAACAAGCCTGAGCTCATTTTTTGAACACAGTTCAATAGTTTCAAGTAATGCTTTATAACAGTTACAATTTAACACGAGTCATTTGTTGGTACACAAACTTGGAAGGTAATTTCATTTTTAAATGAATTAGAACTAATGTGTTTGCCCGCGAGTATTACGATATTTTCTACACCATTAAATAGTTTCAGTTATTGCAATCTATAACACTTATAATTCTATTCAACATTAAGCTTGTCCTATCGGCTGAGGCTGTAGAATACACCGACTGCACCTCTGCAGAGGGGCAACACTCCCCTCAATGAGTGTCCTAGATATGACACTAAACAATCTGATGGTGAGCCTCCAGTAATGCTGGAACTTTGGGGCATGTGGAGTATGTCTTCACTGACATCACTCCCAGGTCCACTCTGGCTTAGAGTGGTAGTACCTGATAGGGTCTTTAGTATAGGTCAAATAGAACCAAGTCGTGATTTCAAGAGTTTACTGGCATTTAAACTGCGCATTTATGCTAAACTGAATTACTAGAAATAGAACTGTTATGACATCTAAACTGTATACTTATTCTAAACTGAATTATATGAAATAAAACTGTTTTTACATTTAACTGTGTATATTGCCCAGTTGGGCGGGGTTGTATAATACAACTTCTGCAATGGTTAATCCCCCACCCACCCATTAATCAGTTTCCTGAATATAACACTAATCAATTTTCTGATGAGTTTCCAGTAATGCAGGAGCTTTGGGGAATACGGAGTACCCCTTCATTGCTATTGCTCCCAGGTTTACTCTGACCGGGAGTGGTAGCACCTGCTAGGGCTCTATCTATGGGTTAAATAGAACTAAATTGTATACTAATGCCAAACACAATTGTTTGAAATAGAACTGCTTTTGACATTGAACTGTGTGCAGAAAAAAATCTATACTTATACTCAACTGAATTTTTAAAATTATAACTGTTTGCCTGAACAGAATAGCTTAAAATAGGATACTTTTGACAATTAAACTGTGCACTTACATTTAAACTGCGTACTTATGCTAAACTGAATTGTTAGGAACGGAACTGTTTTTATATGCTATGCTGAATTGTTTGAAATGGAACTGCTTTTGACATTGAAACTGTGCTTACGCTAAACTGAATTGTCTGGAATAGATATTTGACTGTGTAAACAAAATCTATACTTAAACTAAATTGAATAGTTTGAATAAGTACTGTCCGACTAAACTGAATAGCTTGAAATAGAAATGTTTTTGACAGTTAAACTGAGTACTTATACTAAATTGAATCGTTTGAAATAGAACTGATAATTTGAAGAAAAATGAATTTGGAATTAAATAACATACAAAGGTTGATATGCCATAAAACCCAAATAACGAACCATCAATATTAATCATTTGTTTTCAGAAAATAAAGTGGTTACAAGTATTGCTATTTGACACTAATAATTCTATTTCAACACTATTCATTCATTTTCACTCAATCAATAATTCAGTTTAGGCACATAGACAACGAGTTTCAATTATTGCTATTCAACACAAATAATTATGGTCAACATTACTTATCCGTTTTATCATAGTTAAATGGTTCCAAGGTTTGCTATGTAGTACTTACAATTCAATTAAACCTCAGTCATTTGTTTACACGAAGTTTAAATGTCAAACAGTTCTATTTCCCTCATAGATAGGACTCTGTCAAGTGCTGAGAGTACGGGTTAGAGTGGGCATGGGAACAATGGCAATGAAGGAGTACTCCACATTCCTTGAAGCTCCAGAACTAGAGACACACTGTCAAATTGTTTAGTGTCTTATCCATGACACTTCCTGGGGACGGGCTTCTTACCCTTCAGGAGACATGCAGTCAGTGTACTCTATAGCCCCGGCCGACTGGGCAATCTATCTCTCTCTCTCTCTCTTTATATATATAAATACAGAACGACAGAAACACAGAGAGAGAGAGAGAGAGAGAGAGAGAGAGAGAGAGAGAGAGAGAGAGAGAGAGAGAGAGAGAGAGAGAGAATTTATAAAAATAATATAAATGATTTTTTCCGGTTCGGTTTATAACAAAAAACTGAAACTAAAATGTAATTCTTATTTTACACACACACACACACACACACACACACACACACACACACACACACACACACACACATATATATATATATATATATATATATATATATATATATATATATATATATATATATAATTGAATTGCTCACTTAGATAAGTGCACTTAAACCTGCAGATGAGTTAAACCCTCACAAAAATGTGTGTCCTGGGTATAAAACTAAACTCCATTTGATGGGAAAGATCCATTTGAGGAGATACAAGGAGTGTAGTGGTCCTCTTCATTGATATTACTCCCAAGTCCACTGGCCCTGAGTGGTTGTACCGAACTCAGATCCAAATATGGATCAAATTATTCATATCTGATTGGACCGTGTGTAAATCTCTTACGATACAACTAAACAAAAAATGTTCATGTGACCGTTCAATGAATGTCATTCTCTAACTTGGTCTAAAATACTTCTACATGGTTGGCTATGCCGTAAAAATCAGTTACTCAGTCTATGAGTTTGAAAAGAATATATAGAAACAATGGCGCTTGGTGACAATCAGTTTATCTCAAATTCAAAGCCAGTAGAACTCCCCTGAATAATTGGCCTTGTATCTGACCCTGTCCACAGCGGATGGTTTGGGAAAATACATTCATTAACGTACACATTTATTGCAAAATACGAATCAGAGTTTAGAATAAGTGAAATAACAATTATTTTCACTAACCTAATATATTGATCATTAACCAATTTTGGTGATAACCGCCTTATTGACGAGTCTTGTGAAGATCAAAGATATGAGCAATGCCTTGTAAGTTTAGTTCACTAGTCACAATTCTGCAGCTACTGAATCTTTGTGCAGTTTGGATAAATCAATATTCTTTTGGCATCACCTGTTCTAAGACTGAGAAAAATAGATGCCGTGGGCTGATATGAAGCGTTGCAGAAAATTAAACGTTCTCGTCTTTTGACATCTGGAAATGTTCGTAAAGACTGACTTTGTTATTTTGAAGAGTCTACATTGAAGTTCAAATGACAAGAAGCCAACTCAGCTCTATAGGATTCTTCTCAGCATTCCGATCGATTTTAACTACTGTGTCATCTGGAGGGTCTTTCTAGATCACCATTACTAGATCACCTCTTCCCCTACTCTCTTTTGCTGAGACTTTAAGAGATTTCCAACTGTCCCCAATATGTATGAGCTCAAGCCCTTCACTAAAAGTAGGAGGTGACATTAGGTTAACTTTTATTGTTGGTTTGAATTTGGAGTTTTCCTTCTCCTATACTAGTCGCCTAACTAAGGGCCAGTTTACCCTACTATTAACCCATTGATATGGGCTGGAGAAATAAGATGGATTCATGCCTTTTACAAGAGAAACACATACAGATTTATCTAGGATTTGAACTTGGGTAGCCGATTCACTTTCCCACGGAATTAACCGTTGTACGACGTGACCCTCCATATTTTATTCATAGTGCCAATGTTCTAATGGTTACCCTCATTGGAAATGTACACAGTACTCGGGTTCAAATCTTGCATGTATTTCACATAGCACAAATACAGTAAGGAAAGGTTTGAATCGAAGTATTCCCCTTAAATCTATGGGTAAGTAGTAGGGCAGAATGTGCTTTTTAACCTTGATATGTGAAAAACTGAAAGGAAAACTCTGAATTTAAACATGTAAGAACTCCGCTAAAAATTGACTTTGAAAAAAAAAATATATCTATATAATCTTGTCGTGCCACCAGTATGGATATCCCTGAGCCTCTCTTGCCACTCGTTCCTATCGTTCTGGTAGGTCCTCAGGACTACATCCCGTATCCCCACAGAGTTGCTGTATATAGGTTCGAGCTGGTCGCCCTGATTTTGCTCGGCTATGTGAGGGGGTTCATAGGAGATCATCGCTTATGAGCTCGTTCCTGCTTCTCCAGCAGTGTCCTACATGTCTGGTTCGTCTAACTTTGATAGTTTTCGTGATGGGAGGTAGGTGGTCGTACAGCTGCTGCTTTGTGGGGTGTTGCCTCAAAAACGTGTTCAAAATTGCTCGCAGCATTCTTGTGTAGCTGCCGTCAAGCTTTGTGTTTGTGTGTGTGTGTGTGTGTGTGTGTGTGTGTGTGTGTGTGTGTGTGTTCGATAAATTAATTCTGTTAAATAACATTTAAATTCATAGAACTTTATTATTTCCAGTATTTTCTTCCATTTGTGTTTTTTGTTTGATTTATTTATTTATTGTATTAAAATATGACATGAAAAATGTACCAAACAAATCAATGCACAGAATCGAAAATTTTAATGACCTTAATTTTGCAGACCGGTATAATCAATGAATAATACATATTTCATTATAGCGACTATCTTACAGCTATCTATTCGTTGATAATATCAATTAATCTATTTATCAATTTTATCTATTGATCAATCTTTTATAGTTATCGATTCATCTATTCAACTTTTATCTCCCCTTCCGCCAATCAAATATCGAACTCCTCGCCAATTTAATAATTACAAGGCAGAGAGAATTTTAATTAAACTACTTTCCTGATATGTAGTTTAATGTCTAATCGACAAGCGTAAGGATTGATACATTTTTCACAAGAAATAAAAGTAATGCTTTAAAAAATGCTTTAAGGAACCAAAAAAAAAAAAAAATGGTGCCCGAAATAATCGAACAGAAACAGCCATCCATTGAAATCAAGGTCGATGACGAAGTGATGACGTATCTTCAAATGGTCTCGCTCGCAACCACAACCGCCATATTTGCTCCCGCCTTTTTGAGAACGTAGCGATCATTCGAACGCAATTAGTGTTCCATTAATTGCAAATAAAAATAATTAATTCGTTATGTTGTGAACGAAGGCAATGATGGCTGCCTTGTAACCTTTTAAGAACAAGAGTTTCACCTACTCTTCGAGTAGGTTCGAGAAGGAGAATTGTGAGAAAATAAGAATAGAGATGTAAAATATTAAAATAAAATAAAACATTCGGAAGAAGTGAAAGAGGAAGTGACTGGTTAATTTTTTTTTTTTTTGTTAAATATATTCATTTTCCTTTTAAAATAAATATTGTCGAAAATTAACTACTTGTCCCAACCACTTGTCTCGCTTATTTTTGGTTTTAAGTAGTGATGGCGACATTACAGGACATCCGGATTTTATTGATTGGATTATGGTTGCTAAAAATTTATCTCCTCTTGATTAACTCAGTCCAATCTTTAGAGTAGATGGGTTGATTCAAATGTTAAAATGTTTTAATTTATGAAATTGTTTGAATATTTCATAATCAACTAAAATTCCCAATATATTTAATTTGTCTAATAAACTTTAAATATCTAACTTAGAAAATAAATCAATTTTTAGTTCAATTTGTTTCTTCTTATTAGAATATCTTCTTTCTTCTCCACCCCCTCTCAATATATATATATATATATATATATATATTGTCATCCACAGACAGACTGTTTCGTTCTATCAGAACTCTTTAGTGTGGCTAGACCCGCAGGACGCTCGAAGCCGGGATCGAAACCCGTCTAACTTTACGATAGATTAAGGTTTCAGACCACACGGCTACAAGCGGACTACGTTGGCTAAGGGAATAAAAAATATGTTTATATATATATATATATATATATATATATTAAATATGATATATATATATTTATATATATATATATATATAAATATAAAAATTATATATATATATATATATATATATATATATATATATATATATTATATATATATATATATATATATATATATATATATATATAATGCATGATAAAAATATAATTCTTTTTCCAGCCTATGAGGTTAACGTTATGTGGATTCATAACACAGACGTGGGAAGACGTAGCCCCAGAGGTAACCGTGTCTTCTGTAGGCAACACGTACCTTCAAGACACTTTAGGTTAATGGTCACGCATTTCACCATAACTAGTCAATTTGGAATCTTCTCTATGTAATAGAGACCATTGGCCGAATGGTAGAGTATCGAATTCTGTATTCTGTGGTTGTTGGTTCGATCTTTAGTGGTCAAGATCACGATATGCACTGCTGATGAAACCCAATAAGGTCGAAACAGCTGTTCTGTATGTCGCATGTAGGTGTTTGCCGAATTCAAAAAAAAAAAAAAAATATATATATATATATATATATACATATTTGAATACGCAGACTCTATCTCTTGCTGAGGAGTGAGACTCTCACAAATAAGGTGTTCTAAGTATGACAATCTATTGCGTTTGATGGTGAGGCTCGAGCTCTGAATATCAGAAGAGTGAGCACTACAGCTTCATTACCATTACTCCCAGCTCCACTGACCCAATGAGGTAAGATCTTTTAGGGTCCAATCTTGGGGTCAACTATATCTCTTTAGATGTATTCATATTAAATAGGACCAGGTTAAAGCTGAGAAAAAATTCTTAAAAAGTAACTACACAAAAAAATGTACACGTAAACGCACATGGAACACTATTCTCTAACTTGTTGGTCTAAAATAGCTCCAGACAGTTTGATATGCCGTTAAAGTGAATCAGTAAATTTGAACACATTAGAGATGGAGTGAACAGCACTTGATTACTGTCTGTTTTTCCTTTTTGCGGTCTCCAGACCAAGGGCTGATATGATGATCTTATTGGTGAGATAATTTTGCAGTTCTGAATTCGATCAAAAACAGAAAAAAGATGAATAAAACCCCTAAAAAACGAGAAAATTATTCCATTTTTGGCTTAAACTTGGCCCTTTTATAGTACAAAAAGTATACAAAAATGATGCAACGACGATAATACTATTTAGACAATATTATAAAGAATATGGCTTTATGGACTATAAACGATCTTGAATTGGGTGTTGGTTTTCTTTGTTATTGCAAGAGTAATAAAAAAAACTGGCGATGATGTTGCAAATATATCTTTTGAAATATTATTTTACATACAGACTGTTGCAGATTTTGTCTGCCCGTGCCGGCGGATCATCTAAGCATGAATGGGGGTGGGGGACAGCATCTATCCATCTCCCCCATTCCCACGACTGAACTGCCGCCTTGTTTATGTGTTCTGCCCAATTAAACAAACACAATTTCTATTACACAAACGTACATACACACAGACACACAGACACCCACACGCACGCACACCCATATACAATATATTAAAAAACGAGAAAACCGGAAAATGTCACATAATTAATCAAATTGGACCGACAAACAAGGTCAACGTGACCTTCTGTTTGACGAAGTTGAGGTAGATTATAGAGGCTTAATAATCTTGCGTAGTGTGGCCCAAGGCAAAACGAAAGAGCAAAACGGAAGATGTAGTTTTATCAATGTACTAAAACGCAGGCAGCCTTTAAAATTACCTTTCATATCACGTCATCTAACTCAGATGGAAACTGATTTGCCCACACACACGTACACACACACTGCCCTTCTGATAGGCATGAAACAATTTGTTCCCTCTCCAGCTATGGTTTAAACGACAAAGCAAACGGGGTTATTTAGAATTTGGTAAACACACACACACAAACACACACACACACACACACACACACACACACACACACACACACACACACACACACACACACATATTAATAGGTGATTTTTTTTTCTGAGAGAGCTCACGTATATTTTCTTTTGGTTTGGTTTTATGGCACATCAATCATTGTTACTTATTTAGATCCAAATCATGTTTTTACACATATATACTAAAAATAAATGATTCGGTTTGGTTGGGTTTCATGGTATACCAACCATTGTAGCTTATTTAATTCCAAATCCTCTTTAAACATATATACTGAATATAAATGATTTCGTTTGGTTGGGTTCTATGGTATCTAAACCATTGTAGCTTATTTACTGTCAAATCCTGTTTATATATATATATATATATATATATATATATATATATATATATATTAAATACATGATTTGTCAACACATTTTGTAGATACACATAGTTAATGATCAAACAGTTCTATTTCTAACAACTCAATTTTGCATAAGTCAACGAAGTTAAATGCTTCCAAGTATTGCTATGCATAACTAAGAATTCAATTAAATATCAGCCGTTGACCAAACAGTTCTATTTCTCACAATTCAATTTACCATTGATCATTTGTTTGCATACAGTTTAAATATCAAACTGTTCTATTTGACCCATTGATGAGTCCCTATCAGATGCTACCACTCTGGGTCAGAGTGGGCCTGGAAGCAATGGCAATGAAGAGGTACTCCGCATTCCCTATAGCCCCACCCTTATTGGAGCCTCACCCTCCGATTGTTTAGTGTCATATCCAGGGAATTTGTCGGTGGGCGTCTTACCCTTCTGCAGAGATGTAGTCTGTGTATTCTACCACCCCAGCTGACTTGACCAGTATAAGTTATATTATTGAAAAATAGCTATTGGGGTGCCTTAAGCACCTGGGATTGAACATGTTTCTTGCAATTTAGTTGCAATGAGGCAGAGCTGGTTGCGGGAAAAACCTCTAAAACTGTGTATGGGCGTCTCAACCGAAATGTATCTGGTAGAGGTAACTTCATGTATTCACACCCAAAATACTAGTGGTGCACCTCAAATCTTCTTTTAAATTCATTGTTGTCTTTCTGTTTGACTGGTTACCCACCAAGACAGTTCAACCGTTTTATGAAACTATTCTACCACAGTAAATCACTTTGTCAGACTGATTTGTTGTAAGAAATTTTGAATTCAAAAACTCTTCTCTTCTACCCTTTGTACTATCAAGGCTAGAATATCTAGTCTGTTTTTGATTAATCCATAAGTTTGATGCTAGAGTTTGATTAATACGTTGCACAGCCTTAGCAAAAATATTAACTTGTAATCACTTTATTTTCTGAAAACAAATGATTAATATTGATGGTTTGTTATTTGGGCTTTATGGCTAATCAACCTTTGTAGGTTATTTAATTCCAAATTAATTTTTATTCAAATTATCAGTTCTATTTCAAACAATTCAGTTTTGTATAAGTACTCAGTTTAAGTGTCAAAAACTTTTCTATTTCAATCTACTCACTTTAGTAAAACAATTCTTATTCAAATTATTCAATTTAGTATAAGTATAGATTTTGTTTACACAGTCAAATATCTATTTTAAACAATTCAGTTCAGCGTAAGTTCAGTTTCAATTTTCGACAACTGCATCCGTTACGGTGATCGTATTTTGTTTAAAATACAAATTTATATGTGGATGACGACAGAGAAATTCAAATCCTTTTCTATTTTAAGGCGGGAATTAAATTCTTATTGTTAATTTTCTTTCCTTTTACGAGAGACTCTCAGTCGCACTTAGTAATCTGATAATTGCCACATGCACAGTTTTATTTTCATCTGTTAATTGCACAAATAAACAGGAAAGAAATAAAAACGCAATGGACTAACAAGAGCAGCTGTTCACTAGTGCTGCATTTTCACTGAAGTAGTGCTTTTTCATGACTGATATTATCCATTGACTTTAAAAATATCATCTTGCCTTCTTTCCTTTCTTTCAGTAACTTGTTGACTTTGATATCATTATCATAATTGTCATTTTTTAAACTTTTGTTTTTGTGCTGCTCGATTCATTCTTTAAACGGTATTGTTTCTTTTATTTTTAAAAGTTAATCGATCTCGACTCTTTCATTATGTAATGTTGAGTCCAGGCTGTTGATAAGGTAGGATAGAGTTGTCACTTTGATCCAAGCCTAAAGAACCGATCGATACATAAATGATCCCGGCATTATTGATGAATATGATACTCTATGCTTTTTGAGATCCAAATCGACTATTGTACACATACAAAGACCGAAATAAACGAGGACCTATCAGCCTGCAGACGGCTTTAATAGACCAGTTTAAATTGGTTTCTCTCGGACTTCAGTGAAAACAATCAGTTCCAACAGGTGTAAAAAAATCACAATCCCTACAACAACAACAACAACAATAATAATTATAATAATACGCAATAAAACAGTAAATGTAGGCTATACGGTGACAGAGCCGAAACGATCAATCACATAATAAGCAAATGCAGCAAATTAGCACAGAAGGAGTATAAGGCGAGACACGACTGGGTCGTCAACGTTATCCACTGACAAATGTGCATGGAATTTCAATTCGACCATACAAACAAATGGTATATGCACAACCCGGCACCTGTCCTAGAAAATGACACGCATAAACTCCTATGGGACTTTAACATACAAACGGATCACCAAATCCCGGCCAGAAAACCAGACCTCATAATAATCAACAAAAAAAAGGAGAATCTGCAAAATTGTAGACTTTGCTATCCCGGCAGACCACAGAATAAATCCTAAGGAAAGTGAAAAGAAGGATAAGTACCACGACCTTGCTAGAGAATTAAACAAGCTGTGGAACATGAAAGTAATGATTGTGCCAATTGTGATTGCTGCGTTAGGCACAATAACAAAATGATTATCAAAACGCCTGGAGGACTTGAAAGCTGGCGGACGGGTTGAGACTATCCAAACGACAGCATTGCTAAGAACGGCCAGAATCCTGAGACGATTCCTGGAGACTTGAGGAGACTTGCAGTCACTCAAACTCCAGTGAAAAACCATCAGCAAACACTGATGTGAAAAACTCTAAAGGAGTAAATAAAAACAAATCACCAAATCTCAGCCAAAACACGTGATCGTTTGTTATGTAACAAGAAAAAATAATTTAGTATTTAGTGGATTTAGTCGTGTCAGTAAACTACTCAGAAAAATTAAATAGAAGAAAGCAAAAAGATAGACAAATACTTGGACCTTGGCGATGAATCTAAAATAAAATTGGTTCATGAGAGCGACAGTGATACCAGTGGTTGTTGATGCACTTGGCATGTTTTCGAAAGGATTGTAAAACAAACTGGGCGAACTGGAAAGTAGATTAAGAATAGCAATCGTTCAGACTATAGTATTATTGAGATCGGCAAGAATATTTAGATGAGGCCTAGAGACTTGAGGAAACTTGCTGACTCTTGGACTGCCGTAAAAGACCACCATCTAAAGTTAGAGGGAAATGTAATCCAAATAAAACCCTATTACAATTACCACTATTACTACTACTACTACTACATCGTGTTAGAATATGGCACATGGTCATTTTATGTTGAGAACCCTGCACGAATTGAGATTCATTCGTGGCAGGTGCAAAAGTTATGGATCCCGTCGACATTCCCCTTTTGAGGCGCCTCAGGTTCCAAACAATAAATTTAGTCCTACACGCAGGTAAATACCTGGGGGTTCAGCCAAATTTTATCGGGAGAAATATAACCACCCGACACGAATGTCAGGTCTCCAATCCGGAGGCTTGCAGCCAACTTGCAGCTTTCTATGCAATATATATATATATATATATATATATATATATATATATATATATATATATTGATCGAAATCAGCACGAAATGAATATACTACTTTACATTTAAACACTCTTTACTCGAAATTTCGTATTTGCTTTCATATGTTTGGCAAATTTAATGCTGTATAGGATGATTATGAAAAGGCCAAGTAATATCTATTTTATCTATATAATATTCTGCTAGATTTGGTTTAGTTTGGTTTGGTTTTATGGCACATCAACTATTGTAGGTTATTTAATGTCAAATTTATGTTTTTACATATAAACAGATCTATTTCAAACAATTCAGTTTATTATAAGTATAGTTTTAGTTTACACACCGTTAGAATTAAAAACAGTGCTATTTCAAACAATTTACTTTATCATAAGTAGACAGTTTCAATGAAAAAATAGTTCTATTTCAAACAATTCAGTTTAGCATACAGAAACAGTTCTATTTCAAACAGTTCAGTTAAGCATAATTACGTAGTTTCAATGTCAAAAATATTTCTTTTTTAAGCAGTTAAGTTTAACATAAGTACTCAGCTTAGTTCTATTTAACCCATAGATAGGGACCTAACAGGCACAACCTCTCCAGGCCAAAATGGACCTTGCAGCGATAGCAATGAAAGGTTACTCTGCATTTCCCAACGCTGTAGAATTACTGGAACCTCGCCATCAGATTGTTTAGTGTCATATCCAGGCCACTCGTTGGGCAAGGTCTTACCGTCTGCTTTGAGGCAGTCAGTGTGTTCAAAAACAACAGCCGACCTGGTGAGGAAAACATTTAATTGAGTATATTTGCTCGTTAAGAAACATCTGATGAATATTTTCGAGGCGCATACTTATCTATTGGCCATACTGTACATTGCAATATTCTTTTATTGCCTTGAGTGTTACCTCAAAGGACGTTAATAATATTATTCATTTTTTATATGCCTTTGTATTTTCTGAATCTAGCCTATTAATGTTACTGCTAAAGTGATCTTCATTATTACGGGAGCTCGGTAGGATAATTATTGTTCTTTTGAATATAATTTTTTTTTTTATTACTGATTGTAAATGAAATGACATAGCTTTCTGCTATTCTAAATGGTAAATACATTGAGCTGCGAATTAATATTAAAAGAAAATGTTTTCACTTTTAATTATTTAAAAAGTTTCACTAACACACACATACACACAGACACACACACACACACACACACACACACACACACATATATATATATATATATAAGCGCACATACAAATATGTTTACATGGAGGGACATTAGAACAAAAACGCACTCACATAAATATATAAAAAAATATGTGTGTTTGAGTGTATACATGTGTGCGTGTTTCAAAGACTCTTTGATTTGTGTTTGATTTATTCATATTAACGAAATCATGAATGTATACACAATGAATTTCATGCTTTTATATATATATATATATATATATATATATATATATATATATATATATATATATATATATATGTGTGTGTGTGTGTGTGTGTGAGATTCATCAATTTCATATCTGCTAAGATATATATATATATATATATATATATATATATATATATATATATATATATATATATATATATATATATATATATATATATATATCACTGATTCTGGTTTTCTTAACAAATTCTGCGTTCGTATACAATTAATTCCGTGAAAACTTTAATTATATTTTAACGAAGATCTTACATCAAAATGACGAGAAATGAAAATTTGAAAAAAATATCAGAAACATGAACAGCAGAAAATGAAAAGGGAAATTGAGATATCTCGTTTAAATTAAATAACTAGGTTTTCGTTTTCTTCACAATTCTCTTTTGCTTTTATGGGCATTCAGTTGCAGTTGATGTTGTTGAAAATGGAAATACTGATGAGGAAGACGATGGAAATACTGATGATAGTACGAAAAGTTGAAAAATTACGTCACTACGCGTTTTATGTCGTATCATGTAGATTTCTAAGTACATCAATGTTTATACGTTTAGCGAAAATGAACATTTTGTTAAAGGGAGGCTAATTTGTCACGTATCTGTCTGATGAAAATTCCATAGCCTTTATTACAAATTATATATATATATATATATATATATATATATATATATATATATATATATATATACCTCTTTCTATCTCTTATATATATATATATATATAAGAGGTATATATATGTATATATATATATATATATATATATATATATAAATTCCTATACGTATCGGTATATTTAGGTTAAAAACCGCCTTTATTGATGTATGTATATAAATGCATATATATATATATATATATATATCTGTGTGTGTGCGTGTGTGTGTGTGTGTGCGTGTATGTGTGTATGTTTGTGTGTGTGTGTGTGAGCGTGTGTGTATGTGTGTGTGTGTGTGAGCGTGTGTGAGTGTCTGTATGTGTGTGAGTGTTCATGTGTGTTAAATAATAGATTGTCTAAATCTTTGATATAGTTTGTAATTTAGATTATTTAAAGATATATAAATCATTGCACAGAGAGAGAGACAGAGACAAACAGAGAGAGAGAGAGAGAGAGAGAGAGAGAGAGAGAGAGAGAGAGAGAGAGAGAGCAAATATGTTTGATTGACAGATTTTTAATACATCAGTTACCCTGTTTTATCCAACTCTGTGTTCCCGTATTTTTGCTATGGTATAAACCTTCTGAAACTTTCAGAACTTTTTTTTAAATCAAACACACCTTACACAAGCAATCAACCCCTGATGATGGCTTATGAAGGGACGGAAAGCGTTCGGGACAGTTTTCGGAAATTCAGCAATCAATTCCAACCTGACACTGAGACACTTATCAGAAAACTTGAAAGGATCTTAAATTATACAGACAAAATTTGTCCTTAATATTTAATAAAGCATGCTTATATATATATATATATATATATATATATATATATATATGTGTGTGTGTGTGTGTGTGTGTGTGTGTGTGTTTGCAAAGGAAACAATGTAATACATATATATATATATATATGTATATATATATATATATTGTTCTTAGTGAAAGTAGTTCCTCTCTTAATGCCACGGATTTCTTCGCTTTCTATTAAGTTTAACCCAGAAAATTATTTGTTTGAATTAGAACTGTTTGACAAAATCGAATAGCTTGAAATAGAAATGTTTTCGACGATTAAACTGCGTACTCAAGCTTAACTGAACTGTTTGAAATAGAACTGATTATTTGCATAAAAATCTATGGGTCAATTAGAACTAAACTGCGTACCTATGCTAAATTGAACTGTTTGAAATAGAACGGTTTTGCCATTTAACTGTACGTAAACAAAATTTACACTAATACTAAATTGAATTGTTTGAATTAGAAATGTTAGATTAAACTGAATAGCTTGAAATATGAATGTTTTTGACATTTATATTGTACACAACCTAAACTGATTTGTTTAAAACAGAACTGATTATTTATATAAAAATGGATTTGGCATTAAATAACCAACAAAGGTTGATATGCCATAACACCTAAACAGCCAATTAAACAAACAATTGAAACCATGTTATGCTTTAAAAAGACTTCGACTGTAAATAACCTTGAATAGTTCGACATGCCATAAAGTCTAAGGTCAGAGATGACAAATCAGGAGTCTCGAATTTTCGTATCTTTAAAATTACAAGAGGATATGAAATTTTAATTTGTTGGCAATTTTTACGCTTATTACAATTGTATTTATTATAAATTAATATATTTGCATATAAATATATAAGTATATATATAATCAATATTTACTTTAAAAAAAAGGCGTTCGTAGTTGAGTGGTTAGCTTGCTCGGAACTGGATACGTTGACCTGTGTTCAAATCCTGGACGAGACAGTTAGCATTTAACATGTATAACATGTGCTAAATGTTTAGGAAAATTGTGAATCCAATTATTCTCCCACCAGCTATGGGTAAATAGTAGGGCGGACTGGGATATTTAACTTTTGTATTGTAATCTGTTCAGGAGAAGAAAAACTGAATTGAAACCCCATTTTTAAAATTGACCTTGTGAGACATCCTGCTTGTGCGGAGTCGGTAAATGCATCCTCTATAAAAGAAATAAAAACGTTCCCTAAACTTTTAATGACATTTTTTCAAATATTTTTGGCTGGAAAGAATTATGATATCTGATTATAGAATGGTGAGGTGTAATTTTAATTGGTTTTTCGATAAGGCTGTGATCTCTAGTTTTAAAATTTCGTAGGTTTCTTTCCTCAACTCTTAACATCTTTATATAAAATTTAAAGTAAGTATAATGTATATATTTTCCAAACCTCTTCTCCACAGACATGAGGTTGTGGGTTATTCTTTCAAAGCAGAGTACAAGGGCTTTGAAATAAAAGTGCTTTTTTATCCCAGTGTCTGGTTTCTAAATCGAGGCTAAAGTGATCATCTGACGTATAATTTACCAACAACTATGAGAGCCGATATGGATGCATGTCTTTGCCAAGGGCATTAGCGTGAAGTAAATTCATCAGCCTCATCCAGGTAACCAATTCTATTTCCTATGACGATAACCATTTCACTAAACTTGTATCACACACACACACACACACACATGCACACACACACACACACATATATATATATATATATACATATATATATATATATATATATATATAAGTTCCGTTAGCGTCAGTGGTGATTACTAGATTCTCGCCTGTGTCTACTCTATCATAACATATATGTTCTCTATCAATGATATTGAACTCTATTTTTTCCATAGTTATGCCTAACTTTAATGACCCATTGGCATAGTGGTTAGAGTATCCACCCATAACCCTGTAGACCGGGGTTCAATCCTTGGGCGAGTCATACTCAAAAAATGGTACTTGATACCTCTTTGTTTAACACACAGCTTTGTAAGGTACGGACCAAGGGTAAATGATGCAATCAATGGAAAGGAGAAGCGCCCTCCCTTTCACATCGGCATAGTAGCTATCGAAAAAGGAACCTTCGAATCACCCTTCGACTATGGTCTTTAACTTTGCTATATATATATATATATATATATATATATATATATATATATATATATATATATATATATATATATATATTTCAAGGAAAACTCGGGGAATGAAACATGCTAAAACCGAACAAGAAAAAATATGTTTTTACGTATGAGAAATAAACAGTGATATTTGAATTAAAGTTTGTATGTACGAGAAAGAGAGAGAGGGTGAGATAAAGAGAAAGAGAAAGAGAGAGAGAGAGAGGGGGTGAAAAAGTGCATGGTTGCGTTTAGTTCGACACCGCATTAAATATGATAAACATTAAAACGTGGAAAAATGTACCAAAGATTTTGTTCGTTCTTGTAGGTCAAATTTCATTGTTGATCTACATTTGTGTATGTTTAATTGGATGTTCGATTTTATGTACTGGTGTGTGTGAGTGTGCGTTTCAGTGTGTTTGTGTATCAGTGAATGAAAAGTCGAAATGTGAATGGGTGCAGTCGATTGGTTTTCATGGCAACACGTCGAACTGATTCAAGTTGACCTATGAAAGACGGCATGAGGTTAAATGTGCTTCAGTGCTTTTTTTGAAACAAAACACAATTACAAAAAAAAGGGAAATGCTCTAATTTTTTTGTTGCTGCTTATAAGTAAATAAATAAAGAGTCCCTCAAAAAATCAATTTTACAAATTTTGAAAAAAAATATCAGCGATGCTTGTAGGGTTCAATTCTGTCTTCAGTTGATTTTTTTCGACTGAATTTCGGGGAGTCAAAAGTTTTGGGAGATTTTATTAACGTGAAACACAATCTGGCCTCTCCGGAATCTTTTGCTGAAGGCGTAAGTGTGACGAACAGAACTGATGTAAATAAGTTCTTACTAGTCAGCCGACAGTGGCACGTTCATGTGTAGGGGTCCATAGATTAATGTCATTGATGAGTTTGTCCGTACTTCTCCAGCAGTGTCCCGCATATTTCATTTTTCCTACTTGAATGTCTTTTGAGATGAGAAGTAAGTGGACGCATAACTTGACCAAATACATTTTGTAAAAATCTAAGGTTGCTCAGCTGAGATGAATTCTGAGAAGCTAGCTTGGGCTGAATATGTTCATACGCGTTCAAATTCAACATTTAATAAATGATTTTCAATCAGGGTTTTCAACCTGAAAAATTAAATAAAAGTCAACAACTTTCTAAAGAGGACTTGTATTATATCATCACAATTTAAAGAATTAATCTATCTCTCACTTTCTCCCTCTCTCTCTCACTTTCTCTCTCTCTCTCTCTCTCTCTCTCTATATATATATATATATATATATATATATTTCTTTAAGAAAAACAAAAACCAGTCACATTAGGATTATTAATTTATTTCCATCCTGTTATGGGTATTTATATGAATCAATAACACCCAAAATAACAGGTCTTCTTCAGATCTAATGGATAAAATAATTACAAACAAAATAGACACAGGGGGAAAGGGTGGGAGGTGTTAGAAGAGGGGTGCAGAATTTCTTCCACATTTACCCACTATATATATATATATATATATATACACTGAACATATTAATAAGGTTAGTCTGGCTCAAGGCTATTATACTGGAGCATCACCAAAATAAAAATAAGATGTTTAATGCACCATTTTCACTCTTGAATTGTCACCAATTGTCAGAGATGGATAGTGACGGTATATATTATGCAGAGATAAAAATCCAGGTAAATATTTACAAGTCATTTAAAGTATTATTGTTGTTTGGCATAAGGCCAGTATTATGGAGCACTGAGTAAGAAGCTAACCCACAATAACCTGCAGAGTTTACTAATTATTAAACCAGGCGAGACGTTCTGATTCAGATGCTGTCTGCGTATCAGGCTAAAGATTTATTGATCCAATATAGAAATAAAAAAAATGAGACAGACAAAAAACAAAAAACAAAGAAAAGAAACAAAAAATGGTATTAACAGGGGATGAAACAAAACAGAGAAGCGACAATAAAAAGGTATTTGCATTGAATTAAGAAGATAAT
This sequence comes from Sepioteuthis lessoniana, assembly GCA_963585895.1. Lineage (NCBI taxonomy): Eukaryota > Metazoa > Mollusca > Cephalopoda > Myopsida > Loliginidae > Sepioteuthis > Sepioteuthis lessoniana. The sequence continues at coordinate 61,545 of CAUZXS010005381.1, read as the reverse complement.
ATTATGAAAAACAAAATAGTCAATTTATAGTGTTATGTGTGAAGAAGAAGAAGAAGAAGAAGAAGAAGAAGAAGAAGAAGAAGAAGAAGAAGAAGAAGAAGAAGAAGAAGAAGAAGAAGAAGATTATGAGTAGGTTTATCATATAGAAGAAACACCGAACCATAAGTAAAAGAACAAGAATATCTCGAATGATATCAAGAAGAAGAAGAAGAAGAAGAAGAAGAAGAAAATATAATGCAAGATTTTGTGATGGCATAATTGAAATTTTCCAGAGAAAAAAATGGACAGATAGATTTTGGTATCTAATTCTTTCGCTGACGAATTTCTTTGGAATAAAAGGAAGTGATGAGGAGAATGTTGCAACTCTAGTTGCAGCTGCCTCGCATAATAACCGAATAAGATAAACAGATGCAGTAGCGGCCAACTTTGCTTATTTCCCGCCTCTCACATAATCAGCTGAATATTTATCGGTGGCCATCAATCAATGGATGAATCAAAATCAGACGACAGCAAACAAAACCCTTTATTTTCCACAATAAATTTCTTTTGACTCTCCCTATAAAAAAGGTTCTCGTTTTAATCCATATTTTTCCTGTTGTTATGATTAATGACAGCGGTCAGCTTCCTTGCGGAAAGTAGTAAATAAATGAATATTCATTCATGGTTTAACTATCAAATGCTAATGAGTGTAATGATATGAGATTTCCCAGAACACACTAATTTTTCCATCAGGTCTTATCGAAGCATACTAATTAAAAACACCCCCTACAAAAAAAAAAAAAAAAATTACAAAAAACAAAACAAAAAAAAAAACGAACAAATGAGTGCAATCATTCCATTATACACAATCACATTCAATATAATCCATAAAAGAACTGTTTTCAAAAATTGATCCAAGTCATATAATAAACTTTCTAAAAAGAATTAATCTCTTATCAAGGATGTAGACTGATGTGTAATCAATAAATGCTACCTTCTACCTTTGTGCAAATAATTTTTCTAAGTTAAATCGAAATTCTTCTCTTCGTAATACCTGGAATTATTCAGCAGTGTGCAAGAAGATAAGTTCTAGCTTGCTAAAAATATTCTCCACAAAATAGACGTTTACAAGTCTTATACATTTAGCATATATATACATATATAAACTGAATTCGGCATTAAATAACTCACAGTGGTTGATATGCCATAAACCAACCAACCAACCAACCATATTATACATAAATGAAAATAACTCTCTGATTTAAAAAAAATAATATATATATATAAAGTTAACTTACTTGCAAATCAAACATCGTATAATTTGCAGGGATTTGATTGTATTATGCTATCTTGAAAAATAATAACCTGAAAATACCTAAAAATAAGAAATAGAATTACGATCAAAAATGATATTATTATGTTTTATTAATTAATAGATTTTACAGCCGCGAAAGCCGTAAGCAAATTGATTGTACAACGCCGATGTAATACAGTAAACAGCTGCATATATATTTAAAGCGTGTATTTATTTTTGGCCACTTCATATTTCGTGTTCAAGAATTTCAACCGTGAAGACTTAGTTAATAAATGATAACTAATGATATCTGTTTTAGTCATATAATATTTCACTAGACACGATATAATTAGGTTTATTTTGTATGAACTAAAATCCACTTTTTGAAAAATATTGATTAAAATTCGAAATTATTAATCAAAACTGAGTTTTAGAGTTTCACAGTCATTTGAAATTATTTTCTCTCTGTCGCTCAGTCTCTGTTTCTGTGTCTGTCTGTCTCTCTCTCTCTGTCTCTGTCTCTGTCTCCCTCTGACTCTCTGTTTTTCTCTCTCTGTGATAATATATATATATATATATATATATATATATATATATAGAGAGAGAGAGAGAGAGAGAATTTAAAAATACATACATCTATTCATGTACTTTAAAAAACTCTCTCTCTCTCTCTCTCTCTGTATACACACATATATATATACACAGAGAGAGAGAGAGAGAGAGAGAGAGAGAGAGAGAGAGAGAGAGAGAGAAAGTTATTTTAAAAGTACTTGTATAGATGTATCTATTTTTAAAATTTTTTCTTAATATATTTTCTACTAGTAAATTTTATACTTACATGTACTTCTTAGGGGTAGTTTTTCTATGCCTTTAATAATCTCTACCGTGAGTTTTCACGTTTTTTCTCGGAAGAATATCTGGTTACCTCCCGAAGCGTAATGGTTTGAGAGGCGATTGTTAATTAATTAGATTCTCTTTAGGGGGTCTCATTCTTCGGGCCTTGTGCCAAACAAATCACATTTCACTGATGCCTATTAACATGCTCAACTTTCATTTTTTTTTATTCACAATTTTCTAGTTTGTCATTTTATTTTTATCTTTTTTTTTTTAAATAACTTTCTTTGTTTTTCTTCCTTCCTTTCTGTTTCATACTCTCGTTTGTTAGTTTCTTCTTTCTTGTTTCCCATCTTTTCTTTTATTTTCTCTCCTTTCTTTTACTGGTCGGATTTTCTTCAAATGCTTCATTCGTTTAGCGATTTTAAGAAATTTTCTTTTCTTTTTTTTTCCTTCTTTTCATACATTTTCATTCTTCCTTTCTTTCTTTCTTTCTTTCTTTTCGTACACTTTCTTTCTTTCTTTCTATTCATACACTTTCTTTCTTTCTTATACACATAGTTTTACTTCTTTCTTTCTTTCTTTCTTTTCGTACACTTTCTTTCTTTCTTTCTTTCGTTCTTTTCATACACTTTCTTTCTTTCTTTCTTTCGTTCTTTTCATACACTTTCTTTCTTTCTTTTTTCTTTCTTTCTTTCTTTTCATACAATTTCTTTCTTTCTTTCTTTCTTTCTTTCTTTCTTTCTTTCTTTCTTTCTTTCAACAATCAGTATATTCTTTAACTAGTCTCTTTCTTTTCATTGTTTTCTTTTTAAATTTTATTTCGATAAAATAATTCATTCTTTCCATTAGTTTTTCTGAATTTTTTATTTATAATGTTCCCTTCATTATTTTCTTTGATCTTTTTTTTCTTTCTTTTAAAAATCATATAATTCCTTCCTGTGCTTTTCTTTCATCCTTTGTTATTTCTTAGAATTTCACTTCATAAATTGATTCATAATTTTCTATGGTCTTTTAGTTTTATCAATAATTTCTTTATTGATTCTTTCTTTCTTCTTCTTTGTTCGATTATTTCTTTCGTCTTCTTTGTTCGATTATTTCTTTCGTCTTCTTTGTTTTCTTCTTTCTTTCGTCTTCTTTGTTCGATTATTTCTTTCGTCTTTTTTGTTAGATTATTTCTTTCGTCTTCTTTGTTCGATTATTCCTTTCTTCTTCTCTGTTCGATTTTTTCTTTCGTCTTCTTTGTGTGATTCTTTCTTTCGTCTTCTTTGTTTGAGTCTTTCTTTCGTCTTCTTTGTTCGATTCTTTCTTTCGTCTTCTTTGTTCGATTCTATCTTTCGTTTTCTTTGTTTGATTTTTTCTTTCGTCTTTTTTGTTCGATTATTTCTTTCGTCTTCTTTGTTTGATTTCATCCTCTCTTTTATTTTGTTTTTTTTATTTTCATTAATTCCTGTCAGTTTTCGTTTGTTTTTCGTTATTTATCTATCTATCTGGTTATTCCTATCGCAGACTGTCCAAATCTATCTATCTATCTATCTTTTTCTTTCAATAATCAGTTCCTGTTTTTTGTGGGGTTTTTTTTTGTTAATCTTCTCATTAATAACTCAAATTTGTTGGTTCTTTCATACCAGCTTTCATTCGTCTTTCTTTCTTTCTTTATTTATTTCTCTCGTTCGTTCGTTCTAGTCAGTGTTAAAACAGAATGTACCTATCATAAAAGAAGACGTGGATCGAATGAACATGCTAGCGTGTAGAATTTACAGTTTTTTTTTTTAAGAAAAGACATGTCTAACCACCAGAAAGTGAGGAGTGACATTCAAGTGAGAGAAAGCGAAAAGGAAAGAGACGCCAAAATGCAGAGAAGGGAACCACATCATTCTACAATGACGGGAATTTCTAAGATGGCAGCATCAAATGAATATTCATATGTCACCTGCTACATAATACAATGACATTCACTTGCACGTATGCTAGAAACGGTAAACGAGTTGGTTTTCTAACCTGAACACACGCAGCTCAGATTACTGAACGTGTAAAGCAGAGAGAGAGAGAGAGAGAGAGAGAGAGAGAGAGAGAGAGAGAGAAAGAGAGAGAGACTGCTAAACTAGGCAGACGTAAAACTTCTATAATCTGAGTTGATAAAATTATCTGTGGATTATGTAGCCGCGTTTACTTTAATATATTACCAAGGTACAGATAAAAACAATACAATTGATATGAAAACCTCTGTATTCTCTAAAATTTGGAGAATAGATGGAAATCCCTCAATCTAATTATTGTATACAAATAACGAAGTTGGGAGTAGCGTTAAAAATGAACACAGCGATGTTAGTTCGAGCCCCTGATGAGGTTGTTGGCTTTCCACTACATACTTATTCATAAGGGAAAAACAGGGATCTATCTCTTTTTCCCCTAGATTAGGCAACCCGAGTTCCAATCCTAAACGGGACAGTGCTAATCTCCTTGGCAAAAGGCATGAATCCAACAAGTCTTCTTCCTGTTTGGGATAAATAGATCCACAGCTCCAGAACTTTAATTTTGGTATTAAAACCAGTCTAAGAGAAAGAAAACTTTGAATTCAAACCAGTTATAGACCTTAATATGAATAGCTCCACCACACAATTCCTGCCCAGGAACCACTGCACGTGTAGCGCTTCCATGATAAACCAGATTACGGTACCTGTGATATAGATTAATAGTAGGATAGACAGTCTTTTCATTAAAGGAAAATATTTTAGGTGTAGGAAAATTCTGAAATTAACATCCCTAACTGCGTTACAGGGTATCTTACAGCGGCCGTGTGCATCGACGCTTGCTGAGTGCTCCAAACTTCTGACCTCGTGTCACAACTAAAAATGCTAGATAAATATCTACACAAAGAGATCATGTGGAACCTAACAAGCTCGATTTGCAAATTATTTGGTATTGGTTCGATTCTTATAGGGGGTTTCATATTTCCGACTTTGTGCAACCACATTTGTCGATTATTAACTAACTTCACGCCAATCTATTAAATTAAGAAAACATTTTTCTTCGAAACCAAAGACATTTTTTTTTTTTTTTTGCTAAAGGGCAATTATGCGATAAAATGGTTATTATTTTGAGTTAATAATGACCAAGCTCTACAGCACTGAATATATAAAACCAAAAATGTTATCATTTGGAAGTTGGAATATAAGTTCACATCTTATATATATATATATATATATATATATATATATGTATGCATTTTCATTTTTTATAACAAACGCGTAGAGTTTAGGAATAGAAAGATCTCATAATATCATTTGACTGTTTAGTATCACAAATGAACAAATAATAACCTGGTATATTTAGCTTAGAAGATATTTAACTTTTTTTTTAAAATATGGATATTCTTATTCATGGGTGATTCAGTTGTATGTTAGTTTCAATGATTAAATACGATTGTATCAATGCACTATAATATTATCATTTTCTTTCTCCTGGTTTTATATCCTTCTCAGTGATATCTAATATATTCGATCCCTTTATATTTTCACATATAATTTCCAATATCTACAGAAAACGACAATGTTGGCTTGCAGAAACCTTGAGACTATTAGTTTTAATGCTAAATACGCGTTTCGTAGCTAAGAGGGTCTTTACAAAAGTTCCATATTAATTCTATTAGTTGGTCATATACTGGTCATTGTGAAAGAAAATCCTGGCCGAAAGATTGGACTAGTAGATAGCAATGAGACACAGTAGATTCGTGGATACAGTCAGTAATATTAGGTACTGTTTACAATATATCATTTGATATGTCTCTATAGACTGCGATAAGAAGAAATATGAGTGAAAATAAAATATTGCAAAGTAAGCGAAGACTATTACAATGTCTTACGATAGGCAAGCTGATAGACGGGTGCACAGAATTACTCAGAGATTCGGAGAGAAGACATACCAAAGATTATTAATAAGAATATCGTTATATACGTTTGGGTATATAAGGAAATTCAAAGGGAAAATGTCACAGAATTACGTAGGTATAAGTAAGTGTTATTGCAGATTTTAAAATTATACAAAAGTTTTGATTCCTAACCAAAAGAGACTTGGTGTCATTGTATGTGTCAAAAGTGGTGGGTTAGTTTGAAAATGAGAATTCAAATGTCTGGTTTATACCTAGAAGGGTATATAAATCAGGTGTTTAGAGAGGAAGTAAAGACCATTTGTCCATCATCTCGTTTATTAGAATCTCTTTGTCTCTCCGGCTCTCTCTCTCTCTCCCTCTATATATATATATATATACATGCATTTGTGTCTGCTTGTGTGTGAGTATATATATATATATATATATATATATACGCAGACACACACGCATGCGCATATATATATATATATGTCAAATGGGTAGAGTGTTCACCAATGCTCTGGGAGACCTGGGTTCAATCCTACGTCCTGTCAAACAAAGGACTTTAAAATTGATACTTGATATCTCCTTGCTTAACACTCAGCAATATAAAGTACGTATCAAGGGTAAAGTGAAACAATCATGGGAAAAGAGCAGCGCCCGGCCCTATATATATATATATATATATATTTGAAATGTTATTCGCGTGTGAAGTAAAAGAGAAAACCCAGAGACCTGGAGAAGTCAGGCACCAAATTCGTCTGCAGAAACCTGCCATCTCTCTCTCTCTCTATCTATCTATCTATGCACAGGAACACATACGTCTAAATACATATGCAAACATCTGATCGTTTTCTCCTATTTTCAACAAATGTATACATATATTTATATTTATATGAGATGATTTTTTTCCTAAAATCCAAAGTATTTGCCCTGAAGACGACTTTTCAGCTTGCATGCCTAACACATTTTCTGTTATAATTATTTTATTCGTATTTTAAGACAAAAAAAAAATTCTAAATGGAATACTTTGTATGAAGGCAAAATTTAAGTCGAAATACGTGTCGACAAAGAAAATTCTCATCGACATCAAAGTATATATGTTTTCTTCAGTTGATCTTTTCAACACACAGACACACACACACAGACACCCTGACATACACAGAGACGCACACGGGGATTCAAACACACACACACACACACACACACACACACACACACACACATATATATATATATATATATATATATATATTTAAGTAACATACAATGATAATGTATATATATATATACATCCATATATATATATAAGCAGATATTAATCGAAATTATGAGTTTCCGATTCACACGATCAGTCGTTAATAAAGGTTTTTCTTTTCTGTACGCATAGTCTCAGTAATATATATATATATATATATATATAGAGAGAGAGAGAGATAGAGAGAGAAAGAGTGAGAGGGAAAGAGAGAGAGAGATATGTGTGTGTGTGTGTGTGTGTGTGTGGAGGGAGATACAGAGACACAGAGATATAGAAAGCGTGTGAAATAGAGAGACAACCATATCAAAGACCCCCTACGAATATAGTTAACAAAAAAATACCTATATAGGTAGACTAAATGAGAACGGAGGAGTGTATGCATGACAAACCAAGGTATTATTTCCGACCTCAGCAGATCATACGACAGACACAAAAACAGAGAAGAGCTGATCATAAAGAAAAGATGTTATACAGAATTTTAGGTCAATCCATATTTCTTATTTGCTTCTACTTTTGTAACAACATTCAATTGCATAGACTCATACAGGTAGAAATGTAGACGACTTGAAAACCGAAACATGCAGACGCCGATAAATGTATCAGGTGCAAACATGCATGTTCCCCTTTTTTTATTACTATTGTTATTAAGAAAATAATTCACAATTCACTATATGACTAGAGATTGACTCTCAATTACACTTATAAATTTTAAGTAAATAAGCTTTGATAGATGGATAGATTATACGATGGGGGTTCAAAATTCCCAAACCTCACACAGATTTTATATTTCTTGTAGGCGTCATCTGCGCAGAAATTAAGACAGATTTTCTGAATTATTTTTTTCTAGATTTAAAGTTGAGATATTGAGTTGGTCACAACGATCATTCAGTTATAGCTCTTTTTTTTTCTGATTGAGGCTTAGAACATTTTAAACGGCTTGTATACATATCTTATCATGTATTTGGTTTCTTTGTTTTATGAAACATCAGTTTTTGTGGGTTATTTAATGCAGAAGTCATTCTGGTAGAAGAACAACAGCTTTGTGTTTGAGTTGGTTTTATGGCATATCAAGCATTGAGGTTTATTTAATGCCAAGTCCTCTTCATAGCTATATTAAGCAGATAGGACTGATTTAATTTATTTTTCTGGCATATCAATCATTTAAGGTTATTTAATGCCAAATCCTTCATATACATATATTTATATATGTTTGCCTTGATTTGGTTTTATAGTTTATTACCCATTGTACGTGGTTTAATGCAAAGCTCTGTTTATACATATATATTAAATATAATGGATTAATAAGTAGATTCTATAGATTATATATTTAAACGAGACTGAACTCATTTTTTGCACAAATTAAATGGCTTTTCGCCAGTGGTCCTGGAGGCTAGGGTGCAATCCCTGGGGGAGTCATACCAAAGATACAAAAAATGGTACTTGATGTCACCTTGTTTAGCACTCAGTGTAACATACTCATATGCATGCAGAAACATTGTCAACCCAATAAAGACGAGCGGACACACTTCTTTTGAAAAACATACCTCTCACTTTATTCGAAAGGGTTACGAAAGGGTTATGAGTGAGAGGTGAGTTGGAGACTGAGCAAAGACTGCAACATATTGACTCCCAGGTCTTCCGGCTATAGCAGCGCTTCTTTCTCATCCTGCAGGGCTGCTCAACCGGGGCCATGAGGGCCCAGCACTCTGCTGGGTCTGGTTCTCACTGCTTGAACTGCAACAACTGACTCCAAACTCTGATCTTCAACTAACTCGAACTTCCTGTGGCACCGGGTTATATAATTGTTTGACATCCACCTGCTTCAGTGAGCGTCGAATCTGCACTCAATTCAACCCGCCCACTGCTAATGTTATCCCCTGATATCTTCGACCGGATGCACCTGTTATTTACACAGGTGAATTTCTTATTTGACAGCTCGACCGGGTCGGAGGTCAATATGTTACATCAGCATTATAAGGTAAAAATCGAGGGTAAAGTGGAGCAATATCAAGAATTTAGATAATTGTATTTAAAAAAAAGCTATTCTTTTATTAGATAGTACCCTGTGCAAAAAGAATCTTTCAAGTAACTGTAAAAATATTAACGCGATTCCCTTAACTCTAGGCATAAGATAGCCAAGGATAGTTTTACATGCCGTTAAAATTTAACACCCTCATCCTTTAATTCATTGCTCAAATAATGAACATAAGTCACATTAGAATATTTTTTGATTTCCTACTTTTAAAAAGTTCCATTTAGATTTGCGTTCCTAATTACATTATCATGACAAACTCGGAGACAACTGAAGCTCGAACAGAGCGAAATGTTTTATATAAAGAAAATTGGTTTTCAGTGTCAATCTATATCCTTATTTGTCTCTCTATATTCGTCTTTGTCTATATGTATCTTTGTGCCTCTGTTTTTTTATGCTTTTGTCTGCACTCACACAAATACATGCATACATACATACATACGTACGTACACATCTGTGTGAGTGTGTGTGTGTGTGTGTGGTGAGAGAGAGAGAGATAGAGACAGAGATAGAACAAGAGACAGAGAGAGATAGAGAGATAGGGATAGCAATCGTTACACAAAGAAATGCAAGAAAGAACAAAATCAAAGGCAGTTCAACTTCAAAAGACCAAACATGTTTATATATTTATACTTAGATATGATCTTGGCAAATGTTCATCTTTGTCGTTAACTGTGATACAAGCCGGTGTGTGTAGGTGGGTAAGATCTTACGAATTAACACCGCTTAAGTAGTGATCGATATACAATAAAAAATCACTGGGAGATAGGATACTAGCAGGAGTTGTCGAAACAGAAACAACACGATTTCATTCAGTAAATGTGCTTTTACTTACTTTGCAAAAAAATCAATCACCGGACAGTTTCAGCATACGTTTATATAAACAATAAATAAAAAGGACCCATTCTTGAAAAATATTTACGAGTCTCATGACAATTCAGATATTTTTTCTCTTTAAAACTCTAGAAAATGGGAATAAAACCTACATAGGCGCTCATCATTACATATATATATCTGTCTATCTGAAAAAGAACAAAGATGAAAAAAAAGGGTCTTCAGAATTTTGTCAATATTTTATTCCAAATGAAATTCAAAAGACATTCATTACATATTCAAAAGCCCTGACGAAGCTTTAATGTTTACAAACCGAAGCGTAGAATATGGACAAATTATTCAAACTATGAATCGATTGATCCTCAGAAGTCCTTGTGATTTTTCATATTGTATATTTTCGTACTGCCAGGGTTACTTCTAGTTTCTGACATATATATATATATATATATATATATATATATATATATATACACACAAAGGTCAGTCAAAATGTGATAAGCTTCTCTCAGAAAGAAAAGTCATAGCTAAAACTATTTTCGAGACAATGCAAAACCACGACTCATAAAACAAGAAAAACTAATTCAGATTTCTGTGCCAATGAGAGCCTTACAAAGGTGAGATGTGTACAACAAATCTAAAATATGATTGAGTCTAAGAAACTTTTTGAACAACCTTCTCATATATATATATATATATATATATATATATATATCAAACACGACTGACGAAGGCATGGACAGCTATCGATAGGCTCTCGATCATATGGAAGTCGGACCTAACTGATAAAATGAAACGCAGTTTCTTCCAGGCAGCGGTTGTGTCGATACTGCTATATGGATGCACCACATGGACGCTAACGAAGCGGCTGGAGAGGAAACTAGACGGAAATTACACAAGAATGTTGAGAGCAGTATTAAACAAGTCCTGGCGACAACACCCCACGAGACTCCAACTATACGGACACTTGCCCCCCATCACGAAAACTATACTAGTCAGACGAACCAGACACGCAGGACACTGCTGGAGAAGCAAGGACGAGCTCATAAGCGATGTACTCCTGTGGACCCCCACATATGGATGCGCAAAAGTAGGACGACCAGCACGAACTTACATACAGCAACTATGTGAGGACACAGGATGTAACCTTGAAGACCTGCCGGAGGCGATGAATGATAGGGAGGAATGGCGAGAGAGGGTCAGGGATATCCGCGCTGGCGGCGCGACATGATGATGAGGATGATGATATATCAAACCATATATGTTTACGCTCTCCGGTTGGTATTTGTGGATCAACTATCATTCACTCTTTCTTTATCTTTCATTATATATGCGTGTATATGTCTGTTTCTCGTGATCAACTCTATCTATCTCAGTCTGTTCATATCTATCTGCTTATCTCAGTATTTAACCCTTCTTCTCTCTCGTTATGTGTACGTGAGCATGTGTGCATTTCGTGAACTAATCCATCTGCCAGTATATTTATCAGTCATTATTTTCATATCTATCGACGAACTTTGGATCTATTCCTTCACGTGTTGATTGATATATATATATATATATGTGTGTGTGTGTGTGTGTGTGTGTGTGTGTGTGTGTGTGTGTGTGTGTGATGTGTTTAAAATGCTTCTATGATGAAGAGGGATATGTTTTGACACGAATTGAGTTGTTGAAATCCTACTTCTTACCTTACCTTTGTATATATATATATATATATAATGCATCTATCTTTTCGTCTATCTTTCAATGTATCTTTCTATCGACGCAAATCCAATTCAGTCTGCCTTTTTCTCATTCAACTGAAGGTGTCAGGCCCAATACGGAGTGGGGGTAATGTTGATTTTCTGCTACCCCAACAGATGATGTGTTGGCAGAGGACTTGAATTTGTAATTCTCCTTTCCATTGGTTTTACCCCAGTAAGAGAATCCAGTATATGCTATTTTATTTCCCATGAGTAAGTGATGGACTCATCGTTACACATTGAACATATGTTCGAAATTAACTCAAACAGCTTCCGTGTATATATAACACAACTTGACGATTCTATTTTCTTGCTTATCTATCTATCTTATGATTTTGCTAATGCATGCGAGGCAGTTAAAATAATCGTAACAAACACACACAAGTATAAACAAGTATAAACATCTATCTATCTATCTATCTTGGTATGTCTGTAGTGTTGTGACTACCATGCTGGACTGCGATATTGTTGTAAGCGGGTTCGAACTCCAGTCTCGCTATTTGGATTATTTTCCGACTAATACAATTGGGAAAGTTATGAACCCCTCTATCCATCCAGGTATGGGTTATAAAGTTTTATTACTGTTCTTCTACTGCATTAAATAGCCCATGGAAGTTGGTATGCCATTGACCAGAGCAACCAAAATTTTTGTATCTATCTTTTCTTCATATATATATATATATATATATCCATAAACACACATGTAAACATATATATATATATATAGAGAGAGAGAGACAGACAGACAGACAGAAGGAGAGAGAGAGAGAAAGAGACAGAGACACACTTATCTTCGCATGGTTGCATGAGTAATGATATGTGAGTGTCGTTTATTCATACCTTTGCATATCAATATAAACGTATACTAATGAAAAAGCAATTACATTACAAAACGTGTTTTCAACGACAGTATTAAATTGCTAACGCGCTTAATTCAATGGCGAAACATACACATCTATGCATGTCTCTATACATCTTTTTGGGTCTGTGAATATATATATATATATATATATATATATATATATATATATATAGTTGCAACTAATCGTCTCATGGTAACGTATATGAACGGAAGGCTACGTCATATCAACTACCATTGACAGGCATATATGCCTATATGCCCGTGACACTAGCAACCTCAACAAAGTAACTTGATATTTTTCTGCACAATTTCACTCGTGTTTCTCTAATCCAATAGAAAAAAAACTCTAAGAAAAAATATTACCGCTTTAGATCTCCAAATAACATTAGGTTATGCATAAACACGTGCAGAATTACACAGAAACATACATTGATACAAGCACCCTGACATATAGTCTCTCTTTATCTCGCTCTCTCTCTCTCTCTCTCTCTCTCTCTCTCTCTCTCTTCCTCTCTTTCTCAGTTTGTCTATCTCACTCTATCTTTCCTCTCTTTTCCTCTCTTTATCTGTCTATCTTTATCTCAATCACAGATACACACACACACGTATATATATATATATATATATATATATATATATATATATATATATATATAAAGAATACACCCAAGCACGTAGACACGGACTCTCTCGCAATCGCTCTCTCTCTCTCTCTCTCTCACACACACACACACACACACACAGAGTCCGTCTATCTCACTATCTTTCCTCTCCTTTTCTCTCTTTCTCTCTCTGTCTTTATCTCATTCACAGATACACACAGACACAGACACACACACGTATCTATCTATCTATCTATCTATCTGTCTATATATATATATATATATATATATATATATATATATATATATATATATATATAAAGAATACATACAAGCACGAAGACACGGACTCTCGCAATCTGTGTCTCCCCCACTCTCTGTTTCTTTCTCTGTCTCTCTCTCTCCCTCTCTCTCTCAATCTATGTATCTTGCACGCGCACATATATATCCATGAATAAGATGTAGATTTTAATCCCAAATGAAGGAAATAAGAAAAAATAAAGGAATAAATGAATTTGAGTAGAGAAAATTATCTACTTTAAACTACTTATATGAGTATTAATAAACACTTAACAAAATTAAATAATATTAGAAAATAATACAATTTTATTAAAGAAAACAAAGAAAATTGACATATCAATATTTTTTGAATAGTATAAGAATATTGGTATGACAATTTTCGTACGGAATAGTGCTCTCCCTCCTCTAGACCTCAGTGTAGTAGCTTTTGAATGGGGGCACTTTCGGATTGCCCTTGACTTCGGTTGCCAACTTTACTTACCATTATAAGCTGGTGATCATGACACTACTCGACATGCCCGTTAAATTCTTAAAACACACGTTGAACGTGTAAATCATTGTGTGAGTACTAACTAATAGCATTTATCAGTCATGGAATTTTCAATTTTCATAATTATTTCAAAATGGAGTTACTCATAAATAAATATCCTATGTTTGGTTTATTTTGGTTTAATGGTATAACAACAATTGCAGGTTATTTAAAGCCAAATCCGGTTTATACATATAAGTAAGATATATATGATTAAAAACAAAAGAAAAAAGAAAAAAAAATCGATAGGGTAGAATCGAATACATAAAATACCACCGTCACTCACCCCATTCCAAGTAGTAACCCTACCAAATTCTATTTAAGTCCATAAAATGACACTCGACAGTAGATGACAAAGCAAGCTATGATAGAAAAATAGCCATGTTTCCACAGGAAGACGAAGAGTCAAAAGCTGGTCAGTATAATATTGTCTTTAAGTCCTCAAACATTAAAATACATGATTGATTTTAACTAAAAATTGTATGTTCCTTGTTTATAAAATCACGTTTGTACACTGTCTTAAATGTAAAGGTAATTTTACCGTATTTCAAAATATTTGAACTTGGTCAAAGAGCTAACACGTTTGGTACATTAAACTCTTTTTTCTAAAACTTGGGTAGAATTATTTACAGACCCCCATGCTAGTGTAGAATGTTACACCTAAGTAAAGAAAGTCCCCCACTGTAAACCAAAATTTAAAAAAAAAAAGAAAGAAGAAATGAAAAAAAGTAAATATTACTCAAAGTTTAATAATTCCAAGTATTGCAGTGTATCATAATTTAATTAAACATCGGCCATTTGTTTACACTCTGATTAAATTATAAGACAGTTCTATTTCAAGCAATTCAATTCAGCATACGTTATTAGTTTGCTCTCAGTTTAAATGTCAAACAGATATTTGACCAATAAATTGGACCCTATTAAGTACCACCTCTCCAGACCAGAGTGGACCTCGGAGCGATGGCAATGAAAGAGTATTCTGCATTCCCCAAAACTCCAGCTTTAGTGGAGCTTCGACATCAGATTGTTTAGTATCATAGGTGGGTCTTACCCCTCGGCAGAGATGCAGCCGTTGTATTCTATTTCCATATATATATGAAAGTGATTAAAAAAAAAGAAATAATCTTCTAAAATGAGTAAAAAAAAAAAAAAGAAAAAGATACCATTTCAGCGTGACTGTAATAGAAATAACCGCTCATACACAGACCGATTTATAGTCAGTATCGTTAATTTGATATGGCATCACTCAGGTTCTATTAGGGTATATTTTTAAACAAAAATGTAGAATTGAAATCAGATTCCGATTTTTTTTTGGTTGGGGTGTGGTGATTATTGTGGTGGGCGCATGATTTCAAACATGAATTCTATCTTGAAAAATGAATCTCTCAGTAAAGCGGGACCACCCCTGCGTATATATATATATATATATATATATATATATATATATATATATATATATATATATATATATGTATATATTGATATGCTAATTTTCTGTCCGGTGTGAGTTTGTTTTTTTTTGTTTTTGTTTTATTTTTTACTATAAATATAGTTTTCTTTCCATACTTCTTTAGTCGGGATTAAGTACCCTGATGAGCCGCTTAGGCGAAACTATAGTAGGTTAGTTCCTGACTCACTAAGTAATTATCGTTACTATATATATATATAATTATATATATTCTTTTCCTGTACAATTTCATAGGTAGGTGTATAGTTTCTCCTTTCTCAGAAATACTAATTTTATTCAACTCTCTCTCTCTCTCACTTTCTCTATCTCCTTCTTTGTTTGTTTTAATTTCATAAACGTGTCGATGTCTGAGTTCGTTCTTCCCCCGCATAAGTTGTGTCTCTTCCTACACTTATGGCATATTCTCTTCACTTCCCATTCTTCTGAAGAAACCACATTCTCCCCTATTCAGATACTCTCTCTCTCTCTATATATATATATATACCACCAAAAAAGGGCGTATTCTGTGTTTGATACAAAATATCATCCGATGGTCAGATTCTGGTTCTGGAGATCTGAGAAGAATGTTTTACCCCTTCATTGACATTTCTCTTGGTTTATCGGCTTAAAGTAGTTGTACCTGTTCAGGTTCCATTTATGAATAATTTATTCGTTTGAAAATTATTCATAATCAGTTGAAGTTCTTGATGTCATATAACTAAATTATAAAAGAATAGTTGCCTCCAACTATATTCTTTGTTAAGGATTATTATTAATTACTCTAAATCATATATCTGCATAGAAAAAAGGATTATTAAATAGAAAAATATTCCAGAAACCGTATAAGTGGGTATAAATTGTTATTATTAAATAAAAATATTTGATATCATGTGATCTTAAATTATGTGCCGAAAGAATAGTTACTTGAAGCTTTAATTATTTACTAAGGAATATTATCTGTTATTTGATGCCACAAAACTGTGTGCAAACAAATGACTGGACGAGACTGATTGCATTTCACATAGCACTAATACACTTGGGAAAGGTATGAATCCAATTATTCTTCCTCCAGCTATGGGTAAATAGTAGGGCAGACTAGGTTCTTTAGCCTTGGTGAGGCAACTAGTCTAGGAGAAGGAAAACTCTGAATTCAAACCTGTTAAACTCCGCTTAAAAATATTGACCTTGTGTCATATCCTACCCGAGCGGAGGGGTTGGGTAAATATGGTTATAAGAATGAAATAATTACTTGACAGTATTTGCCAATGGCCCGGGAGACCTGGCTTCAATCACAGGTCGAGTCATACCAAAGACTCACAAAATGGTACTTGATGCTACCTAGTTTTAAACTCAGCATTATAAGGTACGTATCAAGGATAAAGTGGAGCAACCCAGTTAAAGGATTAGTGCTCTCCCCTACACCTTGGTGTAGTAGCTATCGAAAAGGGAGCCTTCGGGTCACCCTCGACTAAAGGGAGACAACTTTACTTATATGATTATTTGTATTAGATATGAGTATCTGAAACAATTATTTGTTTTACATAGGAATACTTGATGTCATGTCACTGTGTTTAGGACAAAACAATTTCCTAAGAAAAAAACAAAAAATGTAAATATAAAGGTACCATGAACATCACCCCATATCATCTACGCAGAGAGTAACTCTAGACTAGATGACATGCCGTTAAAACTGTCCGTGCTTCCCACCAGCCAGGTTTTGACATAAGATCTTTTATTATGGTGGCGATTTAGGAGAGAGGGATATCATAGGTGCAATGTGAACTATGCTAACTTTTGATAAGTCTTCCAGCACGTATACCGAGGGATCTAGGTGGTCATGGGTTCACTAGCCCTGAAGGTATAAAATAATGTGAATCTATGCTTGTCATAGCGACTCCATGAGGCACGTACACTAGGCGTTTCAGCCGTGGCTGGGTACCCTCAGACTAAGCTCCTAATCCAGGTAGGTATGACTGAGATACCGTTAAATATCAATCACCCAATCAATTTTGCAGATTCTTTTAAAAAGTTCCTTCTATAGGTAAATTTTTACTTCCGGGATCTTATTTTCACCAAAATGTCATTGGACAATTATTTTGGTTTTTTTTAACTATTTACTTATTCTATTCTATTAGCAGAGATGTTTGAAAAAAATTGAACAATTCTATTGGAGTTCTACAGCGATATAATGATTTTAAAGTTTTATAGGGTTACTGAAGATATGGTCGTTGTTGGTTATTGATATTCGGTAGATTTTTCTTACTATCTTAATTCACTGGTGTTTTCTTGTCTGTGAAGGCTGCAAAGTAAGAAAAACGAAGAAGACAGAGAGAGGGGATACATTTTCAATTTCAACTTTATTTCGTCTGGGTTTTCGCACAGCTACTCTGCAGCAAGAAATCCCTTCCAAGGTTACCGTCGTTTCTCCCAAATGAGACTTTGAAATTCACTTGTCATTTTCGAGGTTGATTTAGTCGTGGTTGATAAGTCCATTTGGTGTTTTTTTATATAGGCTGTTGTTTACAGATACGGCTACTAGTGGTGAAAAGGTGAACCAGTGAGCCACTAAGTGGGCACGAGGCTCCCTCACTAGCAGCAACTGCGAACAGGACTTTCTGATTCAACGGTCACAGCTCAAAAAACAAAAAAAAAAAAAAAGAACAATTTTCTTTCTCACCCTTTAGATGTTTTTAGGCATGCGTAATTCTAACTTCCTATCAGGGGGCTTCTGGTAACTTTCGCACTTTTGAATTTAGTTTTATATTATTTGTTTTCTTTTTTCTTTTTTCTGTTTATTAGTCTTCACCCGTTCACCGTTGTACGTTATTGGAATCTTTCCCAGGTGAGAAAAATTCCAATAATTCCCTGACAGTTATACTTTTCTAATAAGAATACTCCGCTAAAAAATATCAACATTTGTTTTAATCACTGGTGGGAGATGCCAATAATGTGTTTACAGATATGGTGAATATTTGAAGACTGTTGTAAATTATAGCATGAAGCTTTTACCATAAGAGTGTTAGCAAGCTTATTTTAAATCAACCTGTATTTCAAATTAGTCAATTGTGAACAGCTTTTCCGAGAGATTCAATCATTAGTTAAGTATTACAATTTGATAATCTTACCTTTCATGTTTCCCATTTCTTTCTTAATGAAGAAACTTCGTTTTTCGCTATTGAACAAACGTAAGCTCTATTAATTAATAACTTGTGTTATCAATTAACAATTAGTTAATTAATGCGCGTCCCGCAACACCAAATTGATGATTGATTTTCAAGGTAATGACTGCAGCTGAGGCAAATAAGTTATGACGACAGATTTGAATAACAATAATGATAGTTATTATAGAACTATTCGTACGTATGGACATATGTATCTTTGAAATAATAGGTTCGATATAACAAGCAAACGTATTGAATATTCCAAATGGATTCTATGATAAAAATTAATTGATTTCGAAGACATATTGTAAATGTAGGAAATGCAATAAGAGTTATTTGAAAGGGCCAAATGCATTAATCTAGACCGATTTTAAAACTAAGACTGAGTGTCTCTAAATGAAATATGCAGTTTGATAAAAGTGTTAAAATACTATTTAAGCTATTGACAATACAAAGATTTTATGAAGACCTACCGCATATGCTTACATCTTATGCACATTTCTGTACTATAGGTAAATACGGCTATTTGCGAAATGTACATGGGACGTTCATTACATAACGTAGAACAAATAAAGAACATAGGAATCTCGAAATTCGGAAACACGTAACGACTTCTTGTTCAGGTACGAAACCTTTTTATTAACTTTGAGTTAAAGGTTTCGACATAAGGAGGAGAGACACAATCTTCTATGCTGTCTTATTCATTTGGCCCCTATCTCGTGCAGCCCCCATAGGGCGCAAGTTCGCCTCGCATCTCCGAGCTGCAAAAGTCGATCCTCCTTGTTTAGCGTCTAGTATTCATCTCCCTAACTTTCCTTCAATACTCCACAAACATCTGCCCGCTTCCGGTGCGTGACGTCACTCGCACTCCGTCACCCGTTTCGTCTCGGACTATTGCGACATCTGAGTGACACCTTTGTCTGCCCGCGAGCTCCCGCGTTAACACCTGCATCAATGTTTGCACCTAACTAACCCATATGCTGAGCCGAAAGGTTCTCAGCCTAACTAAACTCAAAGGCATGAACCGAAATCCCTCGGCTATTACGTTACATTTGTAGGACCTAAATCTTTGCTGGATATTAGGGGTCTGCCTCATGTACGAGATTCAGACAAGGGCAACTCAAGGTAAGAATAACGAGGAATATTTAATATAATTAAAAAAAAACAAACTTGTACCTGGTCATGGTTAACAGAAATGAATGAGTATACCCCTGTGGTTTAAATAAAGGTTTCATTTCGAGATTCTGTGTGGACGCCCGGGTTCGACATGAAAGACCTGAAGAAGGCCGAAGAAAATATCGTCAGTATCGTTGTGAATATTACAATAAAGATGAGATCAATGATTCGAATATTCTAAGCATTCAAATATTCAACAGTCAATCACATTTCGGAAAAATTTGGTCGTTTAAAAAGTATTTTCTATTCTTGATTTTTCTAACCAATTTTTTCTTCGCATTAAAAATAAAATTATCATTTATTTCCGGTGACAAGGGGATTATAATTGAGCACATATATTCACGTCTGATCGATATCTACTATGTAATGATTATAAGTAAACAATTTTGGCTTCGAGTTACAAGTCTCAATAAACAAAATTAGCTAACACTTATATCGTTTCAAGTACTCATCACTAACTGTTGCGTTCTGGTTAGTGGACGCTTGTAATATTAAATAAAGGCCAAACCACGATATGAGAGGAAATAGAGATATATTTCCAAGGAAAAGTATATACAATACAGAGACTATTAGTAGACAAGAACATAGGATTAGTGAATACAGAATGTAATATTAAATAAAGGATAAACCACGATATGAGAGGAAATAGAGATATATTCTCAGGAAAAAGTATATACAATAGAGAGATTATTAGTAGACAAGAATTTACGATTAGTGAATACAGAATAAAGATATAGTTCAACGATAGTATTGGCTTCCGTTATTACGGTAGCAAGTAAGGTGATCTAGTGCGATCTCCAGTCTCCAACGCTCTAATACTGTTCCTATAAGAAGCTGCTCTTTACCTTCTATTCTGCCCAGGTATTAGTAGCTACTGCTATATATGGCAGATGGACTAGTTCATGGTGTGGAAAAAGGTGGGTGATACCCAACACTAACCCTAATAATTTATACACAATTAAACTTGGGCATCTCACGTTGTGTAATGGCTACAAACTAGATTAGTAGACCATTGTTAGTGCGTTCAATTCTCACTAAGTGCTCCATATTTCCGGCGTTGTGCTACAGCTATATACAATTCTATAGTTTTAAATTACTGTTCCCCTTTAATATTGATCTTGCTTGCACCTTTGTGGTTTCAAAACTTCCAAATGAATGCTTGTACTTTTCAGTTAGATCTATTTGTACCATAGATGGGAAACTAAAAGATACTACCGCTTCAGGCAGGCTGGACTTGGAAGAATGTATCGACCAAATATTTTTGACATGGAAAAGATGTGACACAAGGTCGATTTAAAGCGGTGTAAAGCTAGATTAAATTCAGTTTTCCTTCTCCTAAACTGGTTGCCAAACGAAGGCTGAATAAGCCAGCCTGTTCTTCTAGCTTGGAAGAGAAGATATGAATTCACACCTATATCAAAGTCACGAACAATATATCAAATGCAAACATTCTCGTCCATGATTTGAACTCGGGCCGCCAGTCGCATTTTTAACGATGATGACTGTGACGCTAAGCGTGTTTCAGGGGTTATAGTAGAGTAAGATTGTCTCAAGACTCCTAGAAGGTCTAAATATGCACCTTCACCTGCGGTTGCAGTTTAGTATAATAGCAAGGACACTATATAAAATTGACTATTTTGTGTGACCATATCTTAAATATACAAAAATAAGAAATGCTCCCTATAATATAAATAAAAAAGAAGCCGTTTACCACAGTTCTAGACTCTGATTAAAAACAGTCATTACTTAAAGTAAACACCCAACTTTTGTATTATATGAGCCGTGAACCTAACCCTTGTCATTATCTATGGAAAAATCAACCTGTGAGTGCTATGAAATAGCAGTAGAAATTAGCAACATCGTTTATATTAATTCTAGATTAAACGTGTCCATGGTAACACAATGGTGACCACCAGAGAAATCAGTAAAAAGCAAACTCATTATATATATATATATATATATATATATATATATATATATATCATATGCGCAATATTTCTACATTAGGAAAAAATACACGTGAAAATAATCAACGTATCATCGTCTTAGGTTTTAAACACATTAAAATATATGTATCTTATATATATATATATATATATTAATTCATCTTACTACTTCTACTTTTGTATTTCTCTCCTTAAGAGTAATTTGCTTTTATTTGTTTCGCATTCATTGTTTCGTTTCGTGCTGTAAGGCGGATGCATTTTAGACGTTACAATTTTTCTAATTACCGCTTGTCAAGCATTATAAAGGGCAGTAATAAGTGGTTATTGAGGATCTTATTCAAGCTAAAAGCGCCAAGATGGAGCCGTATGAGACATGTACATCCTCCTTCGCATTATCGTTCCAGTGTTACAAAAGGATCATATATATATATGTATATATATATATACGTGTGTGTGTGTGTGTGTGTGCACGCACGTGTGTGTGTATGTATGTGTGTAAAGTCTAAAATTCGTAAATGATGTACTCTTAATGTCATGTACTAAAAGTTCCTGTGGAACACTCAATCATCAGACAGAAATCTTTTAGATTTTTCACTTGTACAGGCAACTAGCATTGGCTTCTGCGAAAATATTCCGAAATGTAGAACAGCACACCCGAAATAGAGTTCCGCTCTTTGTGAGTGAATGTACACCCAAAAGGCAAGAAACAGATTATCCCTGGAATGAGTACACTTCATGCTGCTTCCCTTGATTGAAATTTCACAAGGCATATATTAGTGTCGGTTTTATATAGGCTTGATAGTGCTTTCAAGCCGGTAATACTTAGGGCGTGGTGGACATTATCAGCAATGCAATTATGTTGCGTCACATTATACCTAAAGCTTCACAAGTGCTTGGCTCACCGGAAAAGTCGTTGGAATACATATTTACCAACCCCTCCGCTCGGGAAGGATATGACACAAGGTCAATTTTTTTAAGCGGAGTTTAACAGGTTTGATTTCAGAGTTTTCCTTCTCCTAGACTAGCTGCCTCACCAAGGCTGAAGAACCTAGTCTTCCCAACTATTTACCCATTGCTGGAGGGAGAATAATTGGATTCCTACCTTTCCCAAGGGTATTAGTGCTATGTGAAATGCAATCAGCCTCGTCCAGGATTTTAACTTGTGTCGCCGTGTCCATTTGCTACGACGATAACCATTACACTACGGGCACCTTTGAATAAGTTTATTGGATGATAAAGGGACTATTTTAATGACTACATTTCATTGTTCACAGTGACTATCATGCTGTCTTGTGACGTTGTAGTTAGCGAGTTATCCCATCGGGTTATTACATTACGTTCTCATTTGGACAATAACCCTGGGTAAAGGTATCAACTCCCAAATTTCCTCTAACTATGGGTTAAATGGTACAATAACCGCTCTTCTAAACAAACGGCTTTGGCATATAAAAACCCACGAACATTCCATAAAGCAAAGACAGCAAACTAAACCATTTCCTTCAAAGTAAATTCGTTTTCAGTCTTTATACTTTTTGTACAGATCTCGAATCATTTTTATCTGAATTATTAGAAAAAGAATTTGTTGTGTTCTGGTTAGTGAACACAAGTAGTAGTAATAATTAGACAAACCACGATATGCGAGGAAAATAGTTATATTTACAGGAAAGAGCATTTACAAGAGAGAGACTGTTAGTAATAAGAACATAGGATTGGTGATAAAGTAAAGATATACTTCAACAATAGGAACGGCTCTCCTTGTCTAACTTGTAGGCTTATTCCTCAGACTGATCTCCGCTACTACCATATATGGCAGATGGAACAGCCCATTATGCTGAGAAGGTAGGTGATACCCAACAGAATTAGAATATGCTGCTGTTTAAATCTTGATAGTTTTTAATTATACCGTGTAATTTCCTCAAGTTTAGCAAGTATGTAATGATAGATGGAAATGTTTCGATGAGACTCGTATTTTTCTTTTCTTGAACATAAAATTTCGTGAGTAAATATGATGTTGTAATCGACATAATTATGATAATAATGATTATTATTTCTCTGGACGATTATGATAATGTCGGTGTGAGCATGTTCTTCGATGTCAGCAATGATACATCTTATTAGTTAATAAGGATAATTATAACCATATAAATGCTTATAAAGAAGGAAATTAAAGTAGTGTTGATT
>CAUZXS010005381.1:0-30000 GCA_963585895.1 Sepioteuthis lessoniana | reverse complement strand
TGCCAAATCTCTCTCTCTCTATATATATATATATACACACACACACACACACACACACATATATATATATATATATATATATATATATATATATATATATATATAGTGCTATTTCAAATATTTCATCTTAGTATAAGTATAGTTTTTATTTCTGCACAGTTAAATGTCAAAACAGTTCTATTTCAAGTAATTCGGTTTAGCACATATACGCAGTTTAAATGTAAAAACAGTTTTATTTCAAACAATTCAAATATAGTATAAGTCCATTTTTAGTTCTATTTGACATAAAGATAGGACCCTATCAGGTGTTACCACTCCGGGACAGGGTGGACCAGGGAGCAATGACAATGAAAGGGTACTGCGTATTCTCCTAAGCTCCGGCATTACGGGAGCCTAAACCTCAGATTGTTTAGTGTCATATCAGGACATTCATTGGGGGAGTCATACTCCTCTGCCGAGATGCAGTCGGTGTATTCTACCACCCCAGCCGACTAGGCAAAACATAGGGAATGAAAAATAATTAATATGATTATTTTAGAATGCATAATGAAAAGAACTACATATTTGGTCCCAAAACAGTGAAGATGAATCTAGATTACGCAACAAGGAAATTAAAAATTGGGGTGTACAACTAGGAGTTAGCTTTGATGATACATTTAAAGCTATCAATCATATTTTGAGACATCAGAATTGGAGTGTAATATTGAGATTATTGGGCATAGTAAGAAGATGGACAAAAGTAATAAAAAGAGTAAATGATTACAGTTATAGGAAGAGATGAAAAAAAAAATAGGTATAACTTCTTAAGTAAAAAGAAGAATGCGGGGTGATCTAATAGAAAATAATTTTATGAAATTTGTAATTATAGCAGGCATTTTTTCAATATTTCTCCTCTAATTTGAAATTTACTAACAAGACAGATTTCAAAATCTTAGTCTACCAACCAAATTAATCTTTTGCAAATAAAGTTAAATATTTTTGGAAGAAATTGCCAAATCAGATAAAAAAAGGCAATAGAGGTAAAAACAAATCAAGATTAAATTAGATGATTTCGGAAATAATTCTAAAAAAAAAAAAAAAAAAAAGAAATTAACAGGGCATTTTAGGGAACTATTAGGTGAATTACTGTTGTAATCCCTAAATAATGGACTCGCCCTCCTCCATAAATACAAGTCAATGTAAGACGGAGTTTACCAATTCAGCGTTACACAATCACGTGTGATACCATTTGCGTAGTGAACCGATAGTCACTACCCCACTGGACTCTTAGTTTCCTATTATCTAACTACTGTTTAACTAGGTTCACTAGTATCTTATTTTTGTTACTTGGATATATATGTATTTCTATCAACCTTTTGGTGTCCCCCCTGTCTTTCTTTTGTCAGCATCACAACAATTACTTTGCAGACTTAAATCTGTATTGTATTAATATTATATTGTATTAATATCATACTGATAGGGAATTTGTTCTGTGAAAATATCATCTTTTGAAAGTTGATATGAGAAGACAGTAGAGGAGACATAACAGATAAAAAAAAACGACGAAAGTTAATCAATGTTGAATAATAATAAGACAATTATTTGTCGACTTTTATGTCCTCGGCTGATCACAGAATAAAACTGAAAGAATGTGAAAAGAAGGATAAGTACCTCGACCTTGCTAGAGAAATGAAAAAACTATGGAACACGAAGGTGACAATTATACCAATTGTGACTGGTGCTTTTGGTACAGTAACTAAAGGATTATTAAAGGGCCTGGAGGATTTGGAAGTTGACAGACGAGTGGAGACCATCCAAAGAACAGCCTTATGGAGAACGGCCAGAATACTGAGAAGAGTCGTGGAAACTTGAGGTGACTTGCTGTCACTCAAACCTCAGTGAAAAACTCTCAAGGAGTAAATGATAATAATTTTAATAATAATAATAATAATAATAATGGAGATTTTCGCTTTTCTAGATCACTTATAAATTATAAACAGCTTCGTAAATGTGTTAGCTTGCCAATAATTTTTGAAGTTCACTTTGCTAACAAATTCTTCTGCCCACACGGAAGTGAAAACGGTGAGACGGTTTTATCGAAGACAATCGAACCCTTTTTTTTTCTTTCTGGATATGTAAATACCCAATTCCTCCGCCTCCAGTACGATGTGGCACCAGATCATTTTCTAAGTAGAAAAAAGCTGATTTGAATTTAGGCTTTTCATTTTCCTAGACTGGTTGCCTTATCAAGAATAAAGATCCCTGTCTGAACGACTGTTTACTTAAAACTTGGTGAAAAAGATTTTTTTTTTAACTGAGCAAGGAACCTCTCTTAGATATGCTGCTGTGACGTAGCATAGTAGCAAGGATACTAGTACTTGTTATTTCTCAATAGCTTGAGAGGGGTAGTAGATTCATGCCTTTCACAAGGACATAGGTGCAAAACAAACGCTAATGGACCATTATGTGACGCGAAATCGTCATGCTAATTACTCTCTCTGCGTCTTCATCCTTTACGCAAACCTGGACTTCTATTGTCATCCATTAACAAGTTTAAAAGAAAAATGTATTTGATAGCCATTTTTTCGGCGAAATATTCGTTTTTTCTTCGGTGTTGTGGGTGGGGGTCAAACATATCTTTTGGATAAAGGAAACACGCCGATTTCCCAAGAAAGCAAAAACGACCCCAAACTCCTCCCTGAATTGCAAACGTATGTCCATGTATTTATAAACATTTGCATACAGAGTGATTGTTTGAATTCGTGTTGATTCTCTGTTGGAGTCTCCCCCCCCGCCCTTGTTCTCTCTTACAACATCAGCTGATATTTCGTAACAATAGAATTGATCGATATCCACTGTACTCTCTTAACGTCATTTTTTTTCTTAGCTGAAAACAACAATGCATCTTAAACAATGGACCCACCCACAATAAGTGGACGAGTCCACCTCCGATAGAAAACAATGCCACGAAGAAGGCAAAAGGATTTCTATAAGTAGCACCAATTTTATTAGCGGTCGAAATATGAATAATATGGAACACTTTTCCACATTATTTATATATCATTCTTGTAAACCTATTTTGCTGTTTTATTGACCAGTGCCATAACAACGGGTTGTCCTTGTTATTATTAAAACAAATCTCACTAATAATACGAGCGACAATATCAATATTCATGACATTAAATTCTTTATACAGTTGTGTCTTATTCTAGTGGAGTAACGGTTCTGTTTTGAAAAAAATACACTTGGAGAACCATGTTCAAATCCCAGCTTTGATTGTTTTCCTTTCACTAAACTGTAGTGAACCTTGAGGAAAATTAATTAATTTATGTGTTCTTTTCCACCCTATTCATACCAATAATAGGTAGATAATAAGACAACCTTGATATGTTATTGGAGAAGGAGAGTCACAGAATAAAAACATATGCATTTTGTTAAAACTTGACCTTGTGTCAAATAATACCCATAGAGGTGGCGTTGAATATATACAGACATGCATAAATTTGATCGTATTTTTAAAAACATTTACCCAGATAAGCGAAAATTAAAAGAAAGACAGAAAAAAAAATTAGAGAAATATACAAAGGTCATTTATGACCCAGCTGAATGGAGCTGCAGAATACTCCGACTGCTTCTCTGCAGAGGGTTAAGATATTATGACACTAAACAATCTGATGGTGAGTCTCCGGTAATGCTGGAGCTTTGGGAAATGCGGAGTACCCTTTCATTGCCATCGCTCACGGTTCCACTCAATCCAAGGCTGGTAGCAATTGATAGGGTCCTATCTCTGGGTCAAATAGAACTGTTTGATTTTTAAATTGCGTACTTATATAAAACTGAAGTGTTTGAAATTGAACTACGCCATCATTTAACTATGTGTAAACAAATAACTGTTTAACTGAATTGAAATGTTAGTGATACATAACAATACTAGAAACTATTTACCTTTGTTTACATGCTAAACTGTTAAACAAGTCCTGGCGGCAACACCCCACAAGGCGCCAACTATACGGCCACCTGCCTCCCATCACGAAAACTATAAGTTAGACGAACCAGACATGCAGGACACTGCTGGTGAAGCAGAGACGAGCTCATAAGTGATGTACTCCTATGGACCCCTTCACACGGCCGAGCAAAAGCAGGACGACCAGCTCGAACATACATACAGCAGCTATGCAAGGATACGGGATGTAGACCTAAAGACTTGCCAGAGGCGATGAACGATAGGGAGAAACGGTGAGAGAGGGTCAAGGATATCCGTGTTAACAGCATGACATGATGATGATGATGATGACATGCTAAACGGAATTGTTTGAAGTTGAACTGTTTTATCATTTAACTGTGTGCAAACAAATGACTTTTAATTGAAATGTTCTTTAGGGAATGAGGGGCTCCTCCCCATTGGCATTGCTCCAAAGTCGACTCTGCCCCGGAGCGGTAGCAGCTGATAGGGTCCTATCTATGAATTAAATAGAACTAAACTGCGTACTTATGCTAAACTGAATTGTTTGAAATAGTACTTTTTGACTAAACTGAATAGCTTGGAATAGAAATATTTTAGACAATTAAACTGGGTACCCATGCTAAACTGAAATGTTAGAAATAGAAAAAATGTATTTGGTATTAAATAACCTTCAAAGGTTGATGTGCCATCAAACCCAAACAACCTACCTACCAACCAACCAAATCTTCTGTAAATTTCAAATAGTTTGCGCCTGACAGTCACCCAAAATTTAATGACAGACCAGTGTTCAATCCTGGAACACTGATAAATTTGCTGCCTCTTTTCATAGCTTCAAAACATGTCTTTTTTGTGAGATAAAAAAAAACAATGTTTACTCTAAAAAAAATCAATTCCTAACAATGCAAAATTTGTTAATGGAAAAAACAATAAGAAAAAAATGTTTTTTTTTTTTTCAAAAACAATTCCAAGTTTTATTAAATGACCAACGAATACGCGTATATTTATTCTTTTTTCATATATATATATATATATATACAGACAAATGTGCACATATATACACATATATGTTTGTCATGAGGACCATCGTATTAGGGAAAGAAAGAAAGAAAGAAAGAAAGACGGGAAATATATAAGAAAGAAAGGAAGAAAAACTTCGAGAATGGTCAGATTTTAAGACACGGTCACTGTCAATTTCTGGTGACACAACCATGGCGCTGGTTGTGTAACGGTTATTGTCTTCTAACGTCAAAACGTAATGGCCGTACACACAGACAAGCTGAGTAACTGTAATTTATTTTATTTTATTCATTTTCATCATTATTGTGTCTCAGTAAGTTTCGAAATCTAATCACAGAATAAAATGATTAGTATGGAAAATTTGAATATTAAGCACTGCACGCTTCGACAAGTTCCGTTCCTGATTTTCCATCCTTCTCTCTCCATCTCCACCTCAAGTTTCAGGTTGTTATGCAATAAACAATGATTGCTTTCCTTAAAAATTCTCCATCGAAGTAACACTACGATAGTGACGTTAGTTCTGTTCACATTCACAAATGTTTGTTTTTTTTTCTAATTTTGGCGATATTTCATTTGTGAGAAAAAGAAGCTCTTTCACCATCTTCTCGTTTTTAGTTATTTCCTCTTCTTCATCAATCTAACTCAACGTTCTGCTTTCTTTCGATCTCTTCCTTAGACTGCGTTCCATGTCCCCACCTTTTCTGCTCTATCTCCTTCTTATCATCAAAATCATCGTCGCCATGTTTGTCTCGTATTGTTTTCTGTTAGGCTGAGTTGCATTGATGATACCAATAACGTTATTATGAAACATGGGACATTCTTGCAAGCCGTTCTGTTTTCAAACAATAGTGACTGGACTGGTTGTTCGGTAATGAGTCAGACTGCAAAAGCAGTGAATGGATTTAATACACCATTGTCACACTGACAAGCTCATATACGACTAAAATGTAAAGATCTGTTCTCTTTGTCGTTTCCTCTGACTTTCTGGCATCATTCAGAGATATTCACGCATAAAAATGCAATATACATACGTTAGAATCAGCCTGTCTGTGCATGACCCAGATTTTCTGGTGAGAAGTGTCTGTGCTGCACAATAGCCAGCTATATGATGTGACCAAATACATTACGAAGAATGAATAAATATGTAGTTAAAGAGAAAAAAAAACGCTTGGTTTGACTCGAATGCCGAAATATTTTAATTGATTTGGTTTCTTTGTTTAATAGAATATTGACCCACAAGGGTTATTCAAAGCCAAAGCCATCCTTGAAGAACAAGTGTAATACTATTTAACCCATATCTTGGGGATAAGGTGGTTAAATAGATTTCCGTAAGGTATTAGTCTAATAAGAACCTCATTGCGCTACTAGGGTTTAAATGCTCTTACAACGATGTCACAGACCAGCACATTAGTCTCAGAGACTCCCAGTAGTGAAATAGGTGGAGTTTAACATCCTCATATCAATAGGCTCCAATATAATTCTTGTTATTCGCACATGGTTATATGGTTTCAACCTCCGCTGCAACAAATTAATATCAGATATATTTTAATAATTTACTCGTTATATAGTGTCAAGTATTCTTATCTTACCGGATCATTGTCCTAATGAGTTAGTGTTCGCCAATGGTCCGAGAGACCAGGGTTCAATCCCAGGTCGATTGAACCCTGAAGACTCTGAACCAGGGTTCGCCAATGGTCCGAGAGACCAGGGTTCAATCCCAGGTCGATTGAACCCTGAAGACCCTGAACCAGGGTTCAATCCCAGGTCGATTGAATCCAAAGACTCAAAAAATTATAAAGTAAGGATCAAGGATAAAGTGGAGCAATACAGGAATGGAGTAGTGCCCTCCTCTACACCTCGGTGTGGTAGCTATTGAAAAAGGAGCCTTCGGGTCCGCCTCGACTAAGGTCGCCAACTTGACTTTCCAGGGAATGGAGTAGCGCCCTCCCCTACACCTCAGTGTGGTAGCTATTGAAAAGGGAGCCCTCGGCTCACCCTCGACTTAGGTTGCTAAATTTACATACTCTTATCTAATTGTAATGATTCGAACACAGTTACATAGTATAGATGTTTGATACAAATGATTTGTACACAATTATATGGTTTGAAAAATTTCAAGCAACTAGATGACTTTAAATATCTAACGAACAATGATATATGCATAACTCTCTCATGGATATATTTATATTGTCATCCACAGACAGACAGTTTCGTTGTATTACAAATCTTTAGTGTGGCTAGACACGTAAGACGCTTGAAGCTGGGATCGAAACCGGCCCAACTTTCTGTTAGATGTAGTATCATACTGCTCAACCAACAAGTGAACCACACTGATACATTCATGTGACACAGTTATATAATTTCCAGCATAATTAATTTTTAACAGATATATTTAAATCATAGAGTGAGTGTCTCCTTAGTATAAACGTGTTGAACTTCGTAGTGAGTTCAAACCCCAGTGGGGTTATAAGTTTAAGTTTTGGACAAATGCAATCGGATAATGATATGAATCCTCTTATCCTCTCAGTTATGGGTTAATAGTCTCACTGTTATTCTTCTACAAAGATGACTTTTGCATTAAATTACCCACGAAGATTGATATGCAATTTAATAACAAGAAACAAGATTAATATAATTTGGTTTGGTTTTATGGTAGATCAACCATTTTATGTTATTTTATGCCAAACCCATTTTGTACATATAAACAGTTTTATTTCAAACATTTCAGCCGAGCATAAGTACAGTTATTTTTTGTTTACACACAGTTAAATGTAAAAATAGTTCTATTCCAAATAATTCTGTTTAGTATAAGTGCAAGGTATAGTTCTATTTGACCCATAGATAGGACCCTATCAGGTGCTGACACTCCGAGCCAGAGTGGATCTTGGAAAGATGGCAGTAGAGGGGTATTCCGCATTCCCCAAAGATCTAACATTACTGAAGCCTCACCATCTGATTGCTTAGAGTCATATCCAGTACACTCGTTGGGAAAGTCTTACCCACTCTGCAGATATGCAATCGGAGTATTCTGCAGCGCCAGCCGACTATACCATATTTGACTTTAAAAGGTACTACGACACTAGGTCAGAATGAACCTGAAATTAATTACAACAAAGGACTGACCCCACACTTTCACAAAACCCTGGAAGTGAAACCTCTCTGCCGGATGCAGTTTAGTATCCTACCGAGGGCACGCGCATGCGTTTTGTTAATATAGACTTTGCAGGAGGTTTACACACGAGCACAGACGTTTGTGTGCAATTGGCATAGTGTTTGACGCCTACATTTATTAGAATAATCTTTGTTCGAGAGAAACAATCAATATTAGATGAAAGATCGAAGATTTTCAGCGCAGTATATTACATTGTCTTCTAGGTGGAGCTTCTCTGGACGCATCGATTTAGACTAACGAAAAGCTTCCACCTCTGTTGGAAATGAAGATACAAGCAAGTTTCGATGGAGAAAGAAGAAATGTGTTGGTTGCTTGGTTTTATAGCTTATCAACCCTTTTTCTATTATCTTATGCAAAAATCAGTCGAAGAATAATGATCTCTATATATATTTTTCTTTCCTTCTTTCTTTCTTTCTTTCTTTCTTTTCGTTTTCTTTTCTTTTCGTTTTCTTTTCTTTTTTTTTCTTACTTTATTTCTTTTTTTAAATTTTCTTTCTTTCTTTCTTTCTTTCTTTCTTTCTTTTTGTTTTCTTTTCGTTTCACTTCTTCTTCTTCTTCTTCTTCTTCTTCTTCTTCTTCTTCTTCTTCTTCTTCTTCTTCTTCTTCTTCCTTTTTAGTTTTCTTTTCTTTCTTTCTTTCTTTCTTTCTTAATTTTTTTGACAGTTTTTGCTTTTCTTATCTTTCAATCAGTTGTATTTCCAAGAAATTTTGCCCATTTAAGTAAAAAGTAAAGTTGGCGACCGTAGACGAGGGCGACCCAAAAGCTCCCTTTTCCATAGCTACTACACTGAGGTGTAGGGGAGGGCGCTACTCCTTTCGCAGGATTGCTCCACTTTACCGTTGATACATACCTTATAATGCTGAATGTTAAGCAAGGAGGTATGAAGTACCATTTTGAAAGTCTTTGGTATGACCCAAGTAGTGCATCCATACAGCAGTATCGATACGACCGCTGCCTGGAAGAAATGCCTTAATACAAAGATTTATTGAGAGATCAAAATAATTTTTGATATAAACCAATTCCAAACGAAGCAGGGGTTACATTTTATAGGAAAAAAAATCTAAAAAACATGTTTTCTAAAAGTAAAAAAAAAAAGAAAAAAAAGCATCTTATTTATTGAAAGACCTTTGGATTTACGTTTTTTGTGTATTTTCCTCGACTTTTTTTTTTGCACGTGGTCATATGATTGAACTATTCTTTTAGAATTTAATTATTTGCGAACAAATTTATTTAATTCCTAGATGGGACCCTAGCAGTTACTACTTCTCCTCGTCTGATTGGACCTTGGATTAATGGTTATGAATGTGTACCCCACACTCCGTAGAACTCCAGAATTGGAGGCTTAACATCAGATGGAGTTGTGTGTTATACCCAGGACACATATATTTTTTCGGGGTTGGGATTGTTGCCCGGCTGCAAAGGAAATAGTCTGAGTATACAAAACTCAACAGAAAGAGCTTATTTTTTCCTACTTTAATTTCATAGCAGCCCGTTGTCAGATAAGTGACAACCTGAGAGAATCAGGATTAAAAACAACAACAACAATAGTTGGGAAGATGAAGGATAATCCTTATCAAAAGAGTCTCATAAAAAATTAGATAACACACCCAGCCCAACACCCACTCCACACACACAATGTTTGGTTTGTCCAGTCATGAGGGGCGGTAAAATTTACCGACAGAACCTCTGCAGAGGGTAGACCCCCCACAATGAGTATTCTGGATGAGACACTAAAAAATCTGATGATGATGCTCCAGTAATTCTGGAACTTTGGGGAATGTGAAGCACCTCTTCATTGCGATCACTCCACGGTCCACCCTGACCTGGAGTGATATCACATGATAGGACCCTATCTATGTGTTAAAAAAATAAACCCCCTAAACTAAATTAATTGAAATAGAACTGTTTTGATATTTAAACTGTGTACTCATGCTAAACTAAATTGCTTGAAATAGAACAGTTTTGACATAAAAATGTTTGATTTCTTTGTTTTTTAATGGCATATCAACCTTTGTAGGTTATTTAATGCCAAATACATTCTCTTAGAAGAACAGTAGTGGTACTATTTGACAAATAGCTGGGTGGATAAGGGGGTTCGTACCTTTCCCAAGGGTATTTGTCCGAAAGTGAACGTAATAGCGCGACTGGAGTTCGAACTCGCTTACTACGATTCTGCAGTTCAGTGAGTTAACCATTACACCCCCACCATAAAAATTTGTACTTATGTTTAACTGAATTGTTTGAAATGGAACTGTTCTGACATTGAAGCGGGGTATAAAAAGAACTATACTTATACTAAACTAAATCGTTTTAATCAAAACTGTTTGACCAAACTGAATTGCTTGAAATAGATTTTTTTTACCATTAAACTATGTACTATGATAAACCAAGTTGTTTAAAATAGAACTGTTTACTTATATAAAAACAGATTGGGCATTAAATAACCTACAAAGGTTGATATGCCATAAAACCCAAACAAACAAGCAAAAAAAATATTTTTTAGATAAGTAAGGTTACATGACGCCAGATTGGACATCGCAGACGTGATTGGCGTCGGCCACTAACCCAGATCCTTTTGATATTTCCCCCTCTTCTTGAAGGTTATTTTATTATTTTTTCCCTCTATCATGTGAAAGCTTTCTTTAGAGGTTGGTGGCTTTTGTCAGTGGTCAGCTGAAATAAATTTATAATAGCCAAAAGTTTTTCTTCCCCTCCCTAATGAAAAGAAATGTGACGCTGATCGATGAAATAAAGGGATATTGAGTGGCTTTTGATTTTTTTTACTGAGTATAGTACCTAGTACATAGAATAAGGTTTCGAATCTCACCGAGATTATTCTTGTTTCTGATGTGCGCTGGTCCACACAGTCATAAAAGTGATAATCTTTGAGTGCTGTGATTTAAAAAGCAAATAAAAATAGCTGTTTTTTTTTTCTTTGTTTTTAATGGCATACCAATTTTCATTGTTTATTTAATGCCAAAGTCATCATTGTAGAATAATAGCAGTGATACTCTCTAATCCACAGCTGGGTGGATAAGGGTATTCGTACCCTACCAAAGAGTATTAGTTGGAAAATGAACATGATAGAGCCACTGGAGTTCGAACTCGCATACAACGACGTTGTAATTCTGCAGGTTAGCTACAAAACCATTAAAATTAAGATCATGAAAATTTAAACTATTAACATTAGCCGACAAAAACTTCATCTAAAATAAATAAGTATATGAAAATAACGGGGTGGTTGTCTCCATGATGCAGTGGTTAATATACTGTTCCGCGAAATCGAAGTACATAAGTTCGAACTCCAATCAGGCCATTACGTTCTTTTTTGGACTAAGACAATTGGAGAAAGTATGAAACCCCTTATCATCCAAGCTATGGATTAGTAGTACCACTACTATTCTTCTACACGGATAGCTTTGACGTTAAATAACCCTTGAATGCTGATGTGCCATTAAATAAAGCAATCGAAGCGAATTAACGCGACATTTTTTTTCAATACTAATAATAAGTAATTTAAATTTATTGCCCTGATTTTGTATTATAATTTTGATGCCAGCAAACATTCTTACTACAAATGTTCGATTCCCAAGCCATTGAGTTTAATCTATTCTTCATTACTCAGCGTGATTTATTGATACATATGAGATTGGGGGTCCGGGTAAGTTAATATATTATAATCCCCTACTTCCAACCCGGAAGGTAGTCTGCCAAATTTGACCCGGTCGATTGAGTACCGGGTGTTCACATAGGAATTAATACCAGGTCGATAATCGGTCAGTCCGGACGAGATGACGTGTAATTAGACGTCTTGGATCGATATGATGTGATTTACTTCAAGTTTGTTTTTTTGTTTTTTTTCATTTTTGTTATTTTTTTTTTCTGTGTTTGTTCGCACTATATTCTCGTCGTTTGTATTGCACCAACAAAAGACCATCGCTTAAAGAGAGAGAGAGCGAAAGAGAGAGAGGGGGGGGGTCTATTTGGAAAAAGAAAAAAATCAACGATTTTTTTTAAAGTTTTTTTTGTACTTCTTCTATGCTAATTTTTTTTACTCCTTCATTGGTACATCTTTCTAAAGATTTTTTTTTCTTTCCACTTCCAATTTTCCATCCATCAATTCAAACTCATTCTTTTTATACTTTATTTTGTTTTAGTTTTTACTCATAATTTTTTTTCTGCATCTCATTTTTGCTTTCTACGTACTCACAAATTTTGATATCATTCATCGTCTCTCTTCTCAAGCTGAATTTGTTGTTTTCTTTTTTTGAAATCTCCGTCTTTCTATCTCTTATACGCTTTTTCCGTCTTCTTCTACATATACATTGATCTCTCTCTCTCTCTCTCTTTCTCTCTCTCTCTCTCTCTCTCTCTCTCTCTCTCTCTATATATATATATATATATATATATATATATATATATATATAATTTGATTTAGTTTGTTTGATGGCATATCAACACTACTGAGTAATTTAATGCCAAAGCAATCCTTGAAGCAGAACCGCAATGGTACTGGTTTTTGTGGATGAGTGAGTTTATACTTTCCATTAGGTTTTTTTTACCCCAAAGTAAAAATAATAGGGTCACTGGAGTTCAGAGTCGCCCTTCTACAATGTTGCAGAGTAGCATTTCAGCACATATGCCACAGGGACTCCACTCGCCAATTATATAAATATATATATATATATATATATATATATATATATACAGACACACACACACACACATACATATATATATATATATATTAATTGATATGCTTATAAAGACACACACACAGACACACACACACACATATATATATATATATACTCGCTAAACATAAAATCAAGTAAGTAACTTTAGCGACCTTAGTCGACGGTGACATGAAGGCCCACTTTTCAATAGCTACCATACCGATGTGTAAAGGAGGGGTCTACTCCATTCACTGGATTGATCCACTTTACCCTTGATCCTTACCTTACCATGCTGTTTATTAAGCAAGGCGGTATCAAGTACCATATTTTGAGTCTTTGGTATTACTCGATCTGGGATTGAACCCCGGTCTCCCGGACCTTTGGCGAACACTCTACTCATTAAGCCAATGGCAAAATATAGCGTTGATTTCATCTCAAGAGTAGGCACCTAGTGAATGTTGAATTGCTTATTCAATCGTGTTGTAAACGTCTTCTTCATATTGATTAGTTGGGTACAAAACCACAATACATAACTGGACCCGAGATGCTAGCATTCTTTTAATTCTTCTTTTGGAAAAGTTATACAAGCAAAGAAGATCAGTTCAAATTTATTGAATTTTGTCGGAGTCTGACTACGGATAATTTTGGTTCTTGTAGTTTACTCAAGTTTTACTCAATTTTTCAGCTCTTTTGTTCAAATAAACCGCCTATTAAACAATATCTTTGTGCAATGGTTAAAATGCTGGATTGCAGCCTCGAAAGAAGAGAGTTGAAACTCTGGTCGTGCTATTACCATCAATTTTAAATTAATTCCCTATAGGGAAGGAATGAACACTTTAATCTCCTCAGCGATGGATTAAATAGTATTACTGCCGTTTATTGTACAAGGAAGGCTTTTGCATTAAATTCATCATCATCATCATCATCATCATGTCGTGCCGCCGGCATGAATATCCCTGACCCTCTTTCGCCACTTCTCCCTATCGTTCATCGCCCCTGGCAGGTCTTCAGGGCTACATTCTGTATCCTCCCAGAGCAGCTGTATGTATGTTCGAGCCGGCCTTCCTGTTTTTGCTCGGCCAAATGTGGGGGTCCATAGGAGTACATCATTTATGAGCTCGTCCCTGCTTCTCCTGCAGTGTCCTGCATGTCTGGTTCGTCTAACTTTGATAGTTTTCGTGATGGGAGGCAGGAGGCCGTATAGTTGATGCTTTTTGGGGTGTTGCCTCCAGGACTTGTTCAATATTGCTCTCAGCATTCTTGTGTAATTGCCGTCTAGCTTTTTACCCACGACTATTATTATGCCATTAAAAAGGAAATCAAACCAAATCTCTTCCTAATAAAATCATTGATGCCTATTTCATTCACACTTGTCTTCGAGTCTTTTTTTTTCAGTGTTTTCATTATAATAATCCAGTAAGCTATTTTATTAGCAAATAACTAATTTTTTTTTTTTTTTGCTTCTTTTATCTTTTTTACAGTACCGAGTGTTCCAGTGCCATGTCCATTCCAGGGAAGTTATATGTTTTCCTACCACAACGGATCAAGCCATTGCTCAAAACAGTACTCCCAAATGCTCGAATGCGCCGACAATTCCCGATATAAATTCCGATTCCAGCAATGCTCCGGCATACCGAAAAAGCCCGATCTTCGTAAGTTTTCATTTCCATTCTCTTGTTCATACATTTCTTTTTCGGTCTCTTTTCTTCTCACGCCAAGATGATCATTGATTCATTTCAAAATATGCTTCAGCGATGAAAACATTTTAAAGTAATAGTTCGCAAAATATAGAAATCTTTTATATTTTGACGTTGAACAATATATTTTCCAATGATTTCAAGGCAGAATCAATAGGCATTATGAACAAAAAAATGATTAAATTAGAACTAAAGATTTTCACCCTATAAGGCATTCCTTAGGGTAGCGAATAAATATATGTATAGATATAGTAAAGAGCTTAAACTTGAAGAAATTAGATAGAGAATGCTGTTCATTGTATAATGAAGGATAGGCAGGCGAAACTAACAAGTCAAGTTAAAGGAAAAAAGCTGAGGAGTGATTTGGGGGTAAATAACACGGGATCATTTTGCGTTATAAAAGTTGAGAGCTTATGAATAAATTTGTACTGTCTAATAGACAGGAAGGTAGGTAGGTAGAAAGGGATGGAGGTAACTTTTCTAGCGAGCTAGATAAATAGATAGCCTAAGACTGATGAACTTACAGCTGGCTTGCTAGCTAGCTAAATAGGTGAACTGACCAAGAGACACGGAGATAGGTAGATAGATACGAGCAGACTGAAGGATATATATATATATGAACAGGCTAAAGGAATTATATATATATATATATATATATATATCCTTTAGCCTGTTCATGTACACAGAGAGAGAGAAAGTGAGAGACAGAGAGAGAAAGATACAGAGAGAAAGAGAGAGAGAGAGAGAGAGATAGAGAGAGAAAGAGATAGAAACTTGATGAGAGATCTAGATATTAGGAAAAGATAGGATGGACCTTATTAGTACATAAATCGTTATTATTCGTTCGCTCAGTCGTCTAGTTTTTCTAGCTAGTTCTATAGGCAGAGAGAAATATATAAACAGACTGATGAACTTACGGCTAGCTTGCTATCTAGCTGGATAGGTGAACTGACCAACAGACAAGCAGATAGCTAGATAGATATGAGCAGACTGAAGGATATATATATATATATATATATATCCTTTAGCTTGTTCATACACACACACACACACACACACGAGAGAGAGAGAGAGAGAGAAAGAGAAGACTTGATGAGAGATCTTGATATTAGGCAAGATAGGATAGGCCTTATTTGTACATAAATCGTTTTTATTCGTTTACTCAATCGTCTAGTTTTGCTGATAACAATCATGACTTATATGACATTTAAATACATAGCAACTGCACGGTAAGTAAACTTTGTAAAGACATTGAAAGCTGTTCACTCACATCGACTTGCAAACATTCTCCCACGTAAAGCACACACTCACAACCTAGTCTATTTAATAGCCCAGTCGACTGGGGCTGCAGAATACATCGACTGTGTCCGTCTCTGCATAGAGATACCCCCCACCAACGAGTGTCTTGTATATGACACTAAACAATCTGAGGGTGAGTCCCCGGTAATGTTAGAGGTTTGGGGAATACGGAATACCCCTTCATCGCCATTGCTCCCAGGTCCACTCTAGCCTAGAATGGTAGTACCAGGTAGGGCCCTATCTATCTATCTATCTATCTATCTATCTATCCGTGTACTTCGACATTTAAACCGAGTGTAAACACATGAATTATGCTAAACTGAATTATTTGAAATAGAACTGTTTTTATATTTAACTTTGAATAAATAAATGACTAATGTTTAATTGAATCGTTAGTGTTAATTAGCAATTCTTAAACCATTTAACTGTTTGCAAACTAATGATTAATAGGAAATAGAATTATTCATATTTTATAAAAATAAGTGAAACCATTTTACTGTTTGCAAAAAAAGATGATGTCAGGCTCACTTAAAAATGTTATCTACAAAATGTCTTTTGAAGTCATATATTTAGTATATATGTATGAAAAAGATTTGGTATAAAATAACCAACAATGGTTGATATGCCATAAAATCGCACAAAGGAAGAATGCGTTTGTTTGCACTTTATGAACAGACAAGAGGATTGATGAGTTTCCAATTTACTTTTGCTATTTATTGAACTTAGGGGAACATTCGGATGTTAATTAGTGCTTGTTCCTCATAGCAAGAGGTCTGGATTATCAATAGAGCATAGAGTTGTGACCACCGTCAGTAGTTTTGAACGGACGAATGTATCCACACGTTTGACGTCCCATGAAAGCATTTGATGCAACTGAAAAGGAACACTGTCACTCCTTCAGTGCATCTTCCGTTGTCGCAATCAAGTCTGGAAGGCTAGATAAGATTGGATATGAACCCATACAAGTTTAGCAGATAATATTGGAATATGAATCCAGATAAATATTGAAGGATGAATACAGATAGATAGCATTATGAATAAATACGGATGTACACAGGGGTATGAATGCAGGTAGATAACATCGGTGTATGAATGCGACTATATAAAACTGCGGAGTGAATACAGTTATATAATATTTTGGTATCGTCATTATTAATGTCGTGCTGCCAGCACGGATCTCCCCTACCCTCTCCTGCCACATGTCTCTATCGTTCATCGCACCTGGGAGTCTTCAAGGCTATATCCTATATCGGTATAGCGCAGTGTTTTATAGGTCCTAGCTAGTCGTCCTGCCTTTGCTTGTCTATGTGAAGGGGTCAACAGGAGCATGTCACTTTTGAGTTCGTCCTTACTTCTCCAGCAGTGTCCCGAATGTCTACTTCGTCTAGGATAGTTTTCGTGATGGGTTGTAAGTGGCCGTACAGCTGTTCCTTTGTGTGGTCCTGCCTCCAGGATTTGTTCAATGTAAAACTAGATAAATATAGGCGTATGTATTTACCAACCTCTCCGAACGGGCAGGATGTGACTCAAGGTTAATTTTTTAGAGGAGTTTAACAGGTTTGAATTCAGGGTTTTCTTTCACTTAAACTGGTTGCTTCCTTACGATTTACCCATAGCTGGAAGATTGGGTCCATACTTTTCCTAAGCGTATTAAAGGGTATTAATACTATGTAAAATGCAATTAACCCAGTCCAGGATTTGAACGCGTGTCACAGTGTCCATTTTCTATGACATTAACCATTACACAACAGTATAGAGGTGTCCTTGGTGTAATGGTTATCGTCGTAGGAAATGGACACGGCGACTCGAGTTCAAATCCTAGACCAGGCTAATTGCATTTCACTTAGCTAGGTATGAATCCAATTATTCTCCCGCTAGCTATGGGTAAATAGTTGGACGGACTGTGTTCTTCAGCCTTGATTTGGCAACTAGTCTAGGAGAAGGAATACTCTGAATTCAAACCTGTTAAACTCCGCTTAAAAATTGACCTTGTGCCATATCCTGCCCGAGCGGAGGGGTTGGTAAATAGGATTACACAACGGTATCAATTTAGGCTGATGATATCGTGAAATGAATCCAACAAGATAATATTACAGTATGAGTGAGAAGAGAGTTCGCCATTGGTCAGGGAGACTGGGGTTCAATCCCAGGTCGACTCATATCAAAGACTCTAAAAATGATACTTGATGCTGCCTTGCTTAACACTCAGTGTTATAAGGTAAGGATCAAGGGTAAAGTGAAGCAATCCAGGGAATGGATAAGAAACCCTCCGCAACACCTCAGAATAGAAGCTCTTGAAAAGGGAGATTTCGGGTAACCCTCGACTAAGGTCGCCAATTCATAGGAAGTAAAGCTGATAATTGGTGTATAAACCTATGCCAGGTATAATAGATTCACAGTCTTTCTTTTTCTGCGTTCAATTGAGGTACCAAGATTAAAAAAGCCACTACACCCAAGCATTTATTCATACCTGGATGCAGAATAGTTTAATTTATACGTTTTTCTAGGATATTACAGCGAAATACGAAGCAAAAACTCTCGTCAAGGATTTTAAACTTCGCTCGCTGTGAACAATTTCCAATGGCGATAACCGTTTTGCAAGCTGTGCCTCCCACACTTGTAAAAGTATGTTGAAATAAACGATCAATACTCCGGATAATTCAAAAAAAGCACTGGAAATTAGACACATTCACTGAGAATAGAATGTTAGAGTACAACGTACATATAAAGTACAAATAAGTGTTCGAGTACATCACTAACTAAAGTTATGTGAAATGTA
The DNA here is from genome assembly GCA_963585895.1 of Sepioteuthis lessoniana. NCBI lineage: Eukaryota > Metazoa > Mollusca > Cephalopoda > Myopsida > Loliginidae > Sepioteuthis > Sepioteuthis lessoniana. Next base: position 11,416 of record CAUZXS010005381.1, on the reverse strand, counting down.
TTCTGAATTCAGTTATTGAAAGGCTTTTACCACAAATACCTGAGTAATATTACATGTCAGCTTAACTTACGTGTCATATGCAGAACACATTGGCCCAAAATGGACTGTTGTTAACAACAGACGATCGTATCCATGGAACCAATAGTATTGATAATTTCGAGAAAGAATATAATGGTCTCTAAATGACGTGAGTTAAATTTATAAGTCGGAACAAGTAGAATCTAATAGCAACTGACTTTAATTTGTAATAATGTAAACAATCCAAAACCAAATTTCCATATATATATATATTGTTATTATTATTTTACATGGGGAGTAATGCAGTGAGGAACAGATGACAGAATGTACGTTATTAAGACGGTAAATAGGCGTAGGTGAATTATATTAATGACGCTTTGCAGTTAATTAAAACTTGGATTGTTATTGAAGTATATCTGGAGGCTGCCTTATCAAACTACTTCTCACACCACTGGAAGAGTAAATTGTGGCTCAAGGTCAATTTTAAGCGATAATTTAAATTTAGATTTTTTTCATTTTCTACGCTGGTCGCCTAATCAAATCTACCGAACCCATCCAGCCCAATTATTTACCTGTAGCTGAGAGATAAATAGATGGATTCATGACTTTGCGGAGGGCATTATCGTGATTTAAAATGCAACCGGTTTCGTCCCTAATTTGAAATCGGGTGGCCGATGAGATTAAAAATGGCTTTCGATTAAATACAACCAATCCAGGTCACAGTGGGACTAGGGAATAATAGTAATGAAGAACTTCTCACAGCTCCATAATTGGACCCTGATAACGGATACAGTTTAATGTAAAGTAAAAGTAAATTTGGCCATTTAAGTCAAGGGTGGCCCGAAGGCTCCCTTTTCGATAGCTACTACACCGAGGTGTAGAGGAGGGCGCTACTCTTTTCCCAGGATTGACCCACTTTACCCTTGATCCTTACCTTATTTTGCCAAAATTTAAGCAAGCTGGCATCAAGTACCATTTTTTGTCTTTGGTATGACTCGACCTGGGATTGAACCCAGGTCTCCTCCGGCTATTTGCGAACACTCTAACCATTATCCTAATGTCTGGTACCACAAAACCCCTTATTTTTTTTTTTGTACGCGGGAAGTTCTTGCCCTTGTTAGGAGAATGCAGTCTCACCAACATGGCTTGATTGGAATTCTATTAATTAATACTTTCTTGATCATAAATCAAGAGTCATCATATACGCTAGATCGACTGATACACGAGCATACATAGTACATACTGATTTGTTTATGTAAACTTTTTACGTTAATTTTCATTCAGTTATCTATTCTAAGGGTAAAAAAAACCTCTAAAATCATATAGACGTACATTGAAAAAAAAAAAAGTATCACAAATACAAAAACAAACAGCGAGAATGTGCATTGAAGTTCCGGGCTTCGAGCACATTTCCACGTATCTATAAAGGCAGTCGAACCATAAAGGTTTCAATAATAAATCACAACTAAGGAAACGCAATTATTTCACGAAATCACTACCATCCAAGTAGAGATGATTATTTTCCCAAAAACCGAACATCTCGCGTCAGTCTCTTCCCAAACGAACAATGACAGGAAACCTAAAGATAACTTATAGCCTAATAGAAAATTGACAATACAGGGCAAACTCTAGTGCCTCCGTGTTAATACCCAGGGCAAACATCGTCGTATGAGATTATTTAACAAATTCAGCCAAGATGAAAATCGACTGAAAAGAGATTCGTGGCTTTTGTGATGAGAAGCCGCAGCCGTAAATGCTACTTAATGAGACGTTCCCGGACAACGCCGGTTACCGTGCTGTTAATTTTCGTTGCGGTCTTTCACTCACATTCAGGGTCGAGATGAGGTTATTTAGAATGATAAAGTGAAAAAAAAAAAAAAAGAAAAAAAAAAAAGGAAGAAGAAAATCTGAATAGCACCGAATAGAAATAGAAAATGCTATTAGCGTATGATGCGTTTGAACGTATCGTATACACATACTTAATTCTGCATCTGAAAAACGCATAGAGAATAAAAGCAACTAAACTAATACACATATAAATACACACAAAGAGACACACACGTGGTCAATATATCCTACCAAATAAAATTTGGGGTAATATATATATATATATATATATATTTCCCAAGTATTTTCAGCCCCAGCTGAAGCCATCTTCAGAGAACCGAACATTGAAATGACGAAAAACAATGACAAAGAGTAACCATTTACTTTAAATTCAAACTGAAAACACGTCCATATGACACACAAAAATCTTTAATTCTGAAAGATCTGAATATAAATAGAAACAAACCTTCCTTAAACAAAATTGATTTTGAATGCTGCAGCAATGTTCTTAAATGTCTTCAACATTTTTCTCGTCAATTGTTCTCCTTATTTCCAGTAAAGCTCTTCTCTTTCGTAAATTTCACTCCACTTGTTCTTTCTCCTACTCTTTAAATAAATGCACCCAACTCGTCATTGTGTTTGACATTTCAATGTTTGTCCCCCTGAAGATGACTTCAGCTGTGGCCGAAAGTACTTTATCAAATCAGTTCCTCCATTTATCAAACGACCCATACAAAGGCTTGAAGGATCCAATCATAAAATAGGCAGAAGCAAAGTGTCTATCTTATTTAATAAAATATGTTTAAAAGAGAAAATGCGGCACACACACACACACACACACACACATACACACACACACACACTCATATATATATATATATATATATATATATATATATATATATAACCTCTTAGCCATGAGATGGATGTGACATAAGGTCAATCATAAATCATTTACTCAGATTTTTTTAAGTAATTCGTTGAGATACACTCATATATATATATATATATATATATATATATAAACACATACATACACACAAATATATATATGTAATAAGGAAGAAAGAAAGAAAGAAAGAAAGAAAGAAAGAAAGAAAGAAATGAAGCTATTCGATAAATAGATTAATAAATATTTAAAAACTAATACATATTTACTTATTATCCTTATATATTAGCTCTATCACAGATAGTGAGCACTATCCAAATCATACTGCATTTGGTCTGCGACAAATCCACGATGTAATATATATATATATATATATATATATATATATATATATATATATAACCTCTTAGCCATGAGATAGATCTGTTATAAGGTCAATCATAAAGCGGAGTAATTTTGGTTTGAAGTAGGTTCACCATCTCTTGCCTAGTTGACTTACCGGACCATAAAGAAACTTGTTTAGTTATACTATTTACTCATTGCTGTGGAGATGAGATATATTCATGCCTTTTTGAGAGGACAGAAGCACGAAGTAAAAGGCATATAAGATACATCATTCAGAAGATATGTTTCATATTAACGTTGTACTGTTAATGATTTGATGAAAAACCAAAACGTCTAACTCCTGCAAATAACTCAAATATAACTAAAATCATTCTCTGCAAAAAATATTCTTTGAGATTTAATATATATATATATATATATATATATATATATTACGAATTTGCTTGCACAGATTGTCCATACTCTCTATCTCAACCTGTCTCTCTGCTCCATCACCACCGGCAGGTCCTGTAAATTGCATCCTGTGTCTGCACAGAACCGTTGTAGACGAGCAATGCCACGTCAGTGTGAAGGGGTCCAGCAGTGTCCCGTATATCTTGTTCGGGTCACTCGGATGGTTTTACTCATGGGAAGCAGGTAGCCGCAAAACTGTTGTTTAGTAGAGTGTTAGTTCTAAGATTGGTACACACACTGTTTATGGAATTTAAAAGGCTATTTATATAAAAACTTGTTTTCATTAAGATTATATATATATATATATATAGAAGTATATCTATATTAGTTTTTACATATTTAATAGCATGGAAGCTATTCGATAAAAAAATAGATAAATAAATATTGAAAAACTAATATATATTTATTTATTATCCGTATATAATAGCTCTATCACAGATAGCGAGCACTATCCAAATCATACTGCATTTGGTCTGCGACAAACCCACAAAGTGAGATAGTGACAATAAAAACTGTTATAATATACATATATATATATATATATATATATATATCTTGTCCTGAAAGAATTACTCCCAACTCTGGTTTAACTGGACCGAATAATACCTATATATATATATATATATATATATATATATAAAGGAAATCTCATAGGGAGAGGTTTTTTGAGGAGATATGAAAATCAAAGACATTCAATTGTTATATCTCAGTCATGAAGTCCGTTTCCTTTTTAAAGAGAGTTTTCAAGATCATTGTACTTTTATAGGGAACGCCGCCGAATGCTAATTCTCAATGTAGATATGAGGCTTTTAAAAACACTTTTATCATATGTAACTAAATTATGCGTTAAATATTTGCTCCTACTCTAAGCTTCAGATTTCGTCAATGAAACAGGAACATTTTTCACGTTTCTTGAAGAGGCACGAAGCGAATTTTAAACACAGTTTCAAGTGTCTGCAGTAAACACAAAACATGAACTAATAAACTTAAAGAAATGCGTTAGTCCTAATATCCACGTTAAATTATCTGATAGTCTTTAAACTTAGAAAAGAGAATATTACTTATTTGTTAGTAGAACAAACATTAAAAAGGTCTGATGAAAGAAAGAATTGACTATATAGATAAACCAATACATGCGATATGATAGCCAGAACGGATTGGAAGTCCTTTCAGCGAGGCGGCTGTCGAGCTGGAGAAGAAATTTGTAGAAATCTAGTTTGAATTCTTGTCACGTTATTTCGTTTATTTTCGATTTAATGCCTTCGGGAAAATTATGGACCCGGTCATAAATCGATCTATAGTTTAAATATTACCACAAATATTTTTCAATAAACATGGATTTAGCATTAAATAACTGGTGTGGTGTTGAAGGGCCAGAAATGAGTAACTGAAAGAGATGTAAAGTTTGCAGCAATATATATTCACAGAAATACGAACGGTAACGGTTATTGGTAACTGACTAGACGAGCTTGACTCGCTTATCGAGTCAATCACTATGTATCGTGTCAGGGAGGGTCCATGCAGTGACTTGATGGGGAATATCACCATAACAATAACCTATGAAGATTGATATGCCAATACAAAAAGAAACTAAAAAAAAATGTATGGAAATGAACGATTTTTTTAAAAATCACTAAATATTAAAAGATTAAATCTAAATAAGGTTGTGTGCTCGATTCGGTTCTAGGGTGAGTTAGAAATTTTGCATATCTTGCTACCATGAGGAACAATATGGTAGTTTCTGATGTTTTTGCTAGTCATGAAGGTGACAAACTACATTTTTAGATGTTCTGTTTGCCTGATAGTCTTCGAGTATCTTTTCTCTCTGGTTTTGTGTACAGATTCGGAATACTCGGTTTTAAATCTAAATGACCTTTCCTGATCTTTGACGTTCTTTTTATTCGTGAATTATTGCTTAGATCCTTTTTCCATGCTTCTGTGATTAACTGTATCTTCCCCCTTCGGATAACATTCTATTTTTATTGCTTCAGTGGAGTTATGAGTTGGTTCAAACTCATAAAACATTTAAAATACATTGCACGTTCATCAGTGCAGTTTTAAAATCTCAAAAAGAGTGAAGCAATGCTCTTCTTGTCAACACATCAAATATCGTGAGCGGAGTGGAGTCCGCTGACGTAGCAGCTAACATGCCCGACTGTGACGTCGTCGTAACCGAGTTCGAACTGCAGTCGCGTAATTGCAATTATTTTTGGACCAATACCTTACAAAAGATCTGAACCCATCGATCGGTATAAGAATATTATTAGTGTTCTTCTACAAGGATTGCTTTGGCATTACATAATCCACCAATACTTATATGCCATTAAACAAAGAAACTAGACAAAACCAAACAACTATGTAACTACTTACCACAGTGGGTACTTCCAAAGACTGAAATTCTTATGTTACATTTTAGACGTGCTGCAAACTTCTAAAATATTGCAAAATTTTTGATTCACTCAATTATTGCCAGTGGAGCAATCCAGTGAATGAAGTAGAGCACTTTCCTACTGCTTAGTGTAGAAGCAATTGAAAAGGGAGCTTTCGGGTCACCCTTGACTAATGTCGCCAAATTTACATATTTTTTCCAACAAATCAAATGTATTCATATACATAAGTCTGTGAGAAGCTTTGATAATATATTTTAATAAATTTACTCTCTTAACTCGATAACAATTTAATGTGATTGTTTTGAGCCACTGATTGTCAAGGTCAAGATTTCGATCCCATTGACTACACCTCTGCAGAGGGTTAACCCCCCCCCAACAAGTTTCCTTGATATAGCACTAAACAATCTGAGGGTGAAATACCAGTGATGCTGGGGCTTTGGGGAATGTGGAGAACCCTTTCATTGCAATGTTCCAGAGTGTCACCACTGCGGGTGGTGACACCTGATAGGTTGATAGAACTAAACTGCATACTTATGCAAAACTGAATTTATGAATTAGAACTGTTTGACTAAACTGAATAGTTTGAAATAGAAATCATTTTTACAATTAAACTCTGTACTTATGCTAAACTAAATTGTTTGAAATAGAACTGATTATTTGTATGAAAGTGGATTTGGCATTAAATAACCTACAAAGGTTGATATGCCATACAATCCAAACAACTAACCATTTGCATTAAATAAGAGTTGATATGCCTTTTAGCAAAAAATAAGATGTTAATCTCTTAAGTAAAAAAAAGTAGAATGAATTCCGTGCTTTAATATCCAATTTTCGTTCGACTTCATGACTATTTGTAACAATATATCTAAAAAAGTTGCTCTATTAATTTTTAGTCTTAACAGAAAAAATTAATAAGTAAATAAGTAATACTTTTAAATTTGTTTATCCAGTGGATTGACTTTTCTATGATTTGACGAGTGATTTGCTTGTTAATAGAAGAGTCTATTCTGGCCACCCAAATATTCAGTGTTCTGAAACATAACATAAAAAGCACTTGCCAGCAATAAACCAGAAATTAATGGACTGTAACTTCCTTGTATTATTTTTCATGAACATAAAGAAAGTTCACAGGAAAAGAAAGAATAGATAGTGAGCCTTACTCTACTATAGCGAATTTTCTTCAAGAAACACAGACATGTATGAGGTATAATGAACACATTGAATATAAAAAATAGAGAACGATGTTTTCAGCGTTACGAATAAAATGGCTTAAGCATTGAAATGCCATCTTTGTTACGATGGATGCTTACCCTGTTAAATGCTTCTAGCAGAAGCTCATAAAATAGAAGGCCTGAATTGCATGCAAGATTTGGCGCGGATTAGGGTACGTGTAGAAAGAGTGACAGATATTTTATCAGGTTAGGTTCATCTGGTAAAGGAGTATAAGTGGCGTAAACTAACATTTAGTTTAGGGAAAACCAAGATCCCAAATTTTAGTGCAATGGGAGAATCAACATTATTCAGAGAAGGAGTGTCATTTTCGCGAACATTTCTCGCTTTTGATAAAGCTGATAATAGGGTAGAGTTTATATTATATATATATATATATATATATATATATGTGTGTTGTGTGTGTGTGTGTGTGTGCGTGTGTGTGTGTGTGTGTAATCGCATATATATATATATATATATGCACAGAGAGGTGATAAATAATTGGATATGTAATTATATAGATATATATATATATAATTCATGGAATGTAGACTGCGACCCCTGGGTTTTATGGATTATTTTGCAAAACAACTATTATTATATAATAGCTCTATCCAAGGTATTGAGCACTCTCCATATTATATTACACTTGGTTCGACACAAACCCACAAAGTGATTTAGTGACAATGAACGCCGTTATAATATAATTCTTATATATATATATATATATATATATATATATATATATATATATATATATTGGATTTTATATATTTAATGCCATGGAACTTTGTCTGCGAGCTTAGGTTTCATGAAGTTTTACAAACAACAATCGTCAGGCAATAATCTTTCCGATGATTGTTGTTAGCAAAATTTCAAGAAATCTATAAAAACTAACATATATTAACTTATTATTATTATATAAAAGGTCTATCATGGATATTGAGCAATCTCCAAATTATATCGCACTTGGTTCGCCACAAACTCACAAAGCGAATAAGGGACAACGAACACTCTTACAATTTATATATATATATATATAGGCTGCCCTCGTAACTTGATTAAGATCATGATATATATATATATATATATATATGTGTGTGTGTGTGTGTGTGTGTGTGTGTGTGTTTCTGGGAAATTGTAAGTAAATCTCCTGTATGAAAATGTACAAACTTGAAAAATATACAGAACCTCTAGAATGAATGACTTTAGAGTTTCGATTTTTTGCCAACGATAAACATTTGGTTTTTTCTAGATATTGAACCTTCGAATAAAATCTAATTTAAATAAAATTCAGAAGATAAAAGATCACATGAGTAAACGCCATGATGATTTTTGTTGTAAAAAAAGCCGAAACGTTTAACGTTGTCAAATAACGCAGCTACTCTATAGATATCCGTAAAATATAAGTTGAACGCATAAAATAACAATATATATATATATATATATATATATATTTATAAAGAGGTAGAAAACATAAAACAGGCTCTCATCAATAATAGGTTTCCTAATATTTTGTTGATGAACAAATTAAACGTATGATCAAAAATTGTTAACCAACAAAATAAACAGTGTACTACTCCATCCAGTCAACAAACATATATCAAACTTTTTTTTTTATCGTAACCAAATGCACTACAATTATAAATCCGATGAAAAAATATTGAAAACATTGATTCACAAAAATATACCTCCCCACTGATCCTAATGAAAAATAAACTTATTATATATTATAATAAGTTTAAAACCTCGAATTTAGTCATTAGAAATAATTCTTCTCCCTCGATTGGGGTTTGCAAAAAACCAACGTTATATATAAATTTAAATGTCCCTTAGGAGATTGTATCTCTGATAATAATAATAATATATATGTTGGTTTAACCTCAACTACCCTGTCGAGGAGACATACAATGCACCTTTCTGACACAAGTTCAATAGCTCAGCATTTAAAAAAAAACATTCATGCCCAACAACACAACTACGGAAAATTCTCACCGACAACACAACAATATTAGAACGTCAAAATAATAACAAAAACTTCAGATTCTCGAAGCACTTCATATTAGAAACATGCAACCAACACTTAATAGAATTAATTTTCAAACAGTGCTAATGTACTTAAATGTCTTTTGTTACTGGCACTAATTATAGAATTACATTTAAAAGCAAATGCCATAATCTTCAACGGCAAAACGCCTTTACACAGTAGTAATAAGCTAAAACAAAAGTTACATCACTTTTGTTATAGATCCTCCCCTGATGATGGCCCAAATGTCGGGCAGAAAGTACTAGGATACATACAACTATGGACAATACATAAATCAATTCCCCCGAATACGATAAAAGTAATACGGGAATTCGAACGGATCCAGAAGAAAATATGAAGACATATAAATGTCTATTATGTTTAATGAATTTGCATATATATATATATATGTGTGTGTGTGTGTGTGTGTGTGTGTGTGTGTGTTTTTCCTTTTTTGATTTTCTGTAATAATGAACATTTTTAGACCGAGCGCCTTACTGCCAACACAGAAAACCAATGATGGGATCAAAACTGTAATCAACACTAAACCCTCGTTTTCCGATTTAGGCCCTTTGAAATCTCCGATTTCGTTCATAACATCTCGAATTTGACGAAATAAAGAAATATTATCAACTGCATATTTATTAATAAGATAATTCATATTGTATGAATATTTATGCTTTTGTTCTCTTCCACAGAACTTGATTTTCAATGTTTGGCCACTTGGAACGACGGGACAAAATGCTGTATGGAAAATTCACAGGAATGTCTCTTGGACCGAACGAAAATATGTATCGTTGTATGGTGAGTACCCTGAGAAAAATTATTACTTGTATATATCTACATACTTCCGTGAATATCAAAGTGTATATGTGTCATAAACCAATATATATATATATATATATATATATATATACATATATATGGACTAAGAAAGTGTCTGTACACACTCAACAAAACCTTTAGTTGATAACTGTTTTAGACACTATGATTTGTTGCTGACTCATCTTTAATGCAGTGGTTTTTAACCCAACTAGCGACCTCATACTTCGGTTATGTTGGATGTGACTGACAGTGAGACATTATTCGTATTGACGCTCGTTTAGGTGCAAGAGGCACTGATTATAGGACTAATACGAAATAAAACAATTGGGTGCCAGGTCAGCAAAGATTGAGGTCATATTTTTGGAACAAATATCTGTAGATTGACACTTTTTCATTTTGATATTGTTTTTAGACGGGCTACACTCGAACAAAGTTAATGTAGTTCTATTTTTAATGATAATACTTGAATAAATTCTACTTACATCCGTTTTTATATTCTCTCTGTTAAAAAGTTATTAATTTCTAAATTCTTTAATATAAAAAGGCATTCAGTCACTCATTAATTACTGCTATCTACAAGAAAAAACCTACTAAGAAACAGCTACACAAAAGTAGTATATACAAATCGACAATGTGATTATATCTAGACTTAACATAAGACAAGATGGTTTGACATGCGCCTAAAATTGATCAATCAATCATTTAATCTGAGTGAAAGACAGAGAGACAATGCGCATGGAGGAAATTTCTAAAATATTTTTGGTTGATATTTACTGTTTTTTTTTTGTTTTTTCAGATGCATGAATTTTGGGGCAGTGAAGGCGACCTTTCTATGTCAGTGGATGCCAGTTGCCAAGGGCCTCATCAGCCTATGTTGGGCATTCACGATGCACCTGAAGAGAAGTAAGTACTAGGTTTACAACTTTATACATAACGTTGACTTGAAGTCGTCCGTTTTCTAGGTTTGAGAGAAAAATATATCCGATGGTGAGACCACAGATAGGAAAGTGTTGGCTGTGAGGAATAGCCTTTCGTTCCCAATATTCTCAGGTCTACTTTGATCTACACAAAAAGAGAAAGTATGAACGCGATTCCATAAATTATTGCCATAAAATAACCATCAGCAGGTTGTCATCAGGTTAAAATCAATCAATCTACGATTAACCAATCAGAACTCTTTATGAAGATGATGTACGAAGGTTGTTCAAAATGTTTTTGAAAAATGTCCAACTGAAAGAACTACCACTGAATATCTTTATAGTGAGAACACATTTTTTATGAAACCAGAAACACTAAATTATTTTTATTTTTATAGTTTTATAAGTAGTGTTACTGTGTGGCCACAACAAAACTGTTTAGCTATCGCTCTTGTTTCTTGATGAAGATTAGAACTTTTTGAACAGATTTCTTATATCTGTAATCATTGGCATT
>CAUZXS010005380.1:22500-32070 GCA_963585895.1 Sepioteuthis lessoniana | reverse complement strand
CAGATTTTAAATCCACAGAAAATATATTTTGTTTTTCCATAAAAACTATGTAATTTCTTTTGTCACCCGAGCTGTGCACACCTATTTGCATTTTCCCTAGGTGGGGTGAAACTGGTTTTAATTTAGAACTATCCTTCTCCCAAAGTGGTGGCTTATTCAATGTTAAAGTACCTAGCCACTTTCTATTTTTTCCATTGATGGCAGGGAAGGTAGACGGATCTCTGTCATTCGCAAAAATATCAACCCGAAGGAAAAAATAGCCTCTTTCTGGATGTGAACTCAGCTAATTCCATTTCTTTCGAAGAAAACCGTTACGCTAATCACGTACACACACACCGATAACTTAATTTCAGACGCAAACGAACGTACACACACATACATAATCTCCGTCAATTGTTTTCATTTATCTACTCTCTATCTTTCTCTCTCTCTCCCTCTCTCTCTCTCTCTCTTTCTCTCTCTCTCACACACACACACACACACGCATACACTATCTCTCTCTTTGTCTCTCTTTGTCTCTCTCTTTCTCTCTTACTCTTTCTTATTTTTATTTACACATATACACACACATTTTTCATTACATAATCTCTTTCTGTCGTCTTCTCTCTCTCTCTCTATCTCTCTCTCTCTCTCTCTCTCTCTCTCTCTCTTCTCATCTCTCTCTCTCTCTCTCTCTTCGATTCTTATTCAATGATAGTATAATGGAAATTAATTTTCTTAAATAGTTCATCGATATCTGTTTGAAAATATCAACTGTTTAAATCCGAAAGCAATAAAAAAAGTTTTTCCTTATTTGTGACTGAAAAGTTTTTCTGTAATTTTATTCTTTTGTATAAGACAATTGCATCAACTCACGTTAGTTAGTTTTTAGCAACACGTGAAGGTTTGAAGACGTTTGTTGTACTCCAATTTTCGTTGGGGGGGGGTCTACACAAGTTGATCAGCGAATTATCTTGAATAGTAGTGTATTTGAACGATATTCTGTCTGAGATTAAGAAAAGCTTTCAGGCCCTCTCTTCTGTTATTGAAAATGGTCTATAGAGACTTTTGCTTCAGCCATAGGGAATATCAAGATTGGTACCAGTGTTTCACATCGGGAAAAACACTACCAAAGACAATTCTAAATTTGTACCACCTTCAACTTAAAACGAACGAATATCACGTACAGAACGTCTATGTTTGGGATACGTGGTGTTCATCGCTTCACTGTTCCTGAAATTAACAAAGAAATAAGAATCTGTAATAGTTCGTGACATGAGATTTTAAAAGTAAAATTAATTATGTATCGTGCTGCCTCAAAATTTGTGCAACGTCTGCTATCAGACGAACAAAAGAGAAGCGTGTTACAGTCAATCAGAAGCGATGTATCCGTGCAAATAATTATGAAACTTTCAGAAAAAAATATCAAACAATGTTATGAAATGACATTCAATAGAGTTAGTTTGTATATCATCACCACAATGAATATAGCACATAAGACATAGCTGATTACTACGGTGACGTATATTAGGTTTGACATAGAATCGTTTGATATAAATATGTCTCACGTCATCGGACGATCTCTATAGACATTTACTTTACAGTATTGAGAATACGGTGCGAGCGGTGTGGGCAAAGAAAAACCCTTTAATTACGCCTCACGATAATAAATATCCTCTCCCATCACGATAAATCTGTGTGGAAACACGTGACAACTGTTGGTCTTAAAATGACTCGGCATTGGTAGAGCCTTTTTTTATATTCCAACTGATCATGGTTTTATGAAAGGTCATCGATTTCAGCCAATAGATGAATAGGAGAGAACGTTCACGTTATTCCTTAGCATGATTTACTGGACACACATAAAAAATAAAATAGCTTATCAAATGTAATGGTTAAACAATAAACTTATATATTTTCTACTGAATTCATCTCCTGTGGACTTATTCTCGGTTTTAACATTGTAAGCAAATGATACCAGGAGTGAACCAGCTATATTCTGTTTTAACATAACCGTGTGTCCCATCCTACCTATGGTAGAGGGTTTGACGAAATAGATCAATCAGAATGTACTGTTGGCACAACATTTTCAACAGCATAGTGGGATGGTATCGAAAGGACTGACCGTCAGTAATAAGGAAATATTTAATTTTTTTTTTATTCACGTCAAGAAAAGATCAATTTCGTTAAGAAAAATATAAAATTGGATAAAGCTTTCCGAGATAAGTTTGCATGTCTTTGTTAATGAATGCCAAGGTTTAATAAGTAGACTTAACGTAGGAATAATTCTAAAAAATGGGAGTATTAAATTATTTTACACTGGACATTGGCATAATGGTTAGAGTGGTCGCCATTGGCCCGGGAGACCAGGGTTCAATCCCCGGTCGAATCATACCAAAGACTAAAAAAAAATGGTACTTGATGCGGTCTTGCTTAACACTCAGCATTATAAGGTAAGGATCAAGGGAAAAGTGAAGCAATCCAGGGAAATGAGTAGTGCTCTCTCTTACACCTTGGTGTAGTAGCTCTCGAAAAGGGAGCCTTAGGGTCCCCCTCGACTACGGTCGACAACTTTACTTTACTTACATTATTTTAACTAACATAAAAACTATATTTTGCTGAGAAAATTTTAATTCGGGTTCAAAAATTGAGTTCCACACGTTTTACAACTTGGTTTCTAGTAAGGTTTACATTGTTTTTATCATCATCATCATCATGTCGCGCTCTCAGCCCGGATGTTCCTGACCGTCTCTCACTACCCCCTCCCTATCGTCCATTGCTTTCGGCAGATCCTCAGGGCTACATCCCGTATCAGCACAGAGCTGCTGTATGTAGGTTCGAACTGGACGTCCTGCCTTTGCTCAACCATGTGCAGGGGTCCACAGGAATACATCAGTCACGAGCTCGTCCCTACTTCTCCAGCAGTGTCCCGCGTGTCTGGTTCGTCTAATTTTGATAGTTTTCGTGAAGGGTGGTAGGTGGCCGTATAGCTGCTGCTTTGTGGGCTGTTTTCTCCAGGATTGGTTCAATATTGCTCGCAGCATTCTCGTGTAATTGCCGTGAAGCTTTTTTCTCCATTCGTTTAGTCAGCGTCCATGTGGTGCATCCATATAGTTGCTGTCCATGCCTTTGCTAGTCACGTGTCGATGTCTGTCTCGGGTGATGAGACACTGCTTCCTAGGTAGGTGAACTTGTCAACTAGTTTCAGAGTGCTACCGTTAAGTTCTTATGCCCTATACATTAGACTTACTAAATAAAAAAAATATTCAGTATTCTTCTTGGACAAATAAATGTTGAGGCCTGTGCAATGGATATCTATAATTCAATACTGTAATATATTACCTTGAGTCGCGGTGAACCCAGCAGATGTATTTGACAGATACATCCAGCCATAGATAAAATTAATGAATTGATTACAGGAAACTAAGAATGCGTGGGTTTAAGCCGTGACCAATGGGAACAAGTATTGCGTGGGTGTAAACAATGGCAAATGAAAAATAAATATTCCATGGGTGTAAACCGTGGCAAAGGAAACATTAGTATTGCGTAGATGTAAGTCCTGACCAAGGAACAGTAAACACTGCGTTGGTGTAAACCGTGGTGAATGGAAAACAAACATTGGAAGGGTGTAAGCAGTGGTGAACGGAAAACAAGCTTTGTGTGTGGGTCGCACGGGAGTTTTTAGAATATATAAGGTCGAGAATTTTGGCTGCTGACAGCATCGATTCAAGACGGCTCCTCCGTGGGCGCGAACTCTCTCTCTCTCTCTCTCTCTCTCTCTCTCTCTCTCGCTCGCTCACTCTTCCTCCACAAAAGCGTTACGGTCGACAAATAAGTATATAAGATTATATCTTTAAATATATATGTGTTCCTCGCTGTTTGTCAATATCAAGGTAGTATACTGCAAAAAAGCATTAAGCAGTCAAGAACTGTAATTTAGCATTGCAATCTTTACTGATTTCAATTTTACAGTAATCACTTTACGTATATCCCAAGACTAATATTACCTGAAACTAAACTTTTATTCTAACATTTAGCAAATCGTACCGGATACGAATAAATGATTCATTCAAAAAAGCCAACAGCTACACAAGAAAACGTGTTGATAAAATTAAACATCTCGTCAAACAGCTGTAACCAGATATACATCCAGTTAAACAGAATTGAAAAGGTCACCGGACCGAATCGATTATCTAAATGGTGGAGGAACAATGCCGCCTAAGTGAGGTGAAACTTGTGGTTGCGTGTTCTCTGAACGTCAAAAAAAAAAAAAAAAAACAGATGAGTGATTCGTTCTCTTTTAGTGGCTGGGTTTCGTGAAGATAACTGTGTATACGTATGTAATCCAAGGAACGATTCAAAGAGAAGTGAAGAGCTGAATCCTTCAGGAACAAAAAATCTATCTCACACTTCCTATCCGTTATACTTTCCCGCCTAATTTCCCGGGTTCAGAAACTGGACGGAGAGAATACAGCAACTGTGGTCCTAACTCTTAAGGCGAAGTATGTTTTTATGTTTCTCTTCTTCCAATGCAATATATGAGCCATCATCAAGATAGCAGTTGTCTTGGATTAAACCACATCTGTATACTTAGACATTTCTTAAGCAAAATAATATTATTGATCAATACAAAAGCGCTTTCACACATACTGTCAGGAATAAGTGGTACACATAAACACACCCTCACAAGAACACCTAAAAGCACACAAACATACTTACAGAGAAACGGTCAAGAAAAGAGTTTTCTCTGAATTAAAATACAAAGCCAATACACGATGGACTTGAGTGACATGATAACCGATACCTTCACCTTTTGCAGCCCAAGTCGTGAATTAGATTAAGAAAATGGTAATTTACGTTACATATAAATATGAGTATATTTACGTATAGATTTTAGATATGGCTATGACATAGCATTAGGAATAAAAACGGACGGATTTAAAATACTAATGTAGCACATTGGAATAAAATGTATAGAATTAATGAACCTGTTAGTAAGAAGGAAAATGGCACGTCGTAATTGTGAAAAACAAGAATGATTGATACATATAGAAGTAATATAAATAGGCCAAAAAAACATATTCATAAAATTTCTAAAATACGAACACCAGAGGAGGGTAAATCTAGATAAAAACCATAGAATATATTCCATGGTACCGGGACATTGGCCCAGCGGTTAGAGTGTTCGCCAATGGCCCGGGAGACCTGGGTTCAATCCCAGGTCGAGTCATACCAAAGACTTTAAAAATGGTACTTGATACCACCTTGCTTAACACTCAGCATTATAAGGTACGGTTCAAGGGTAAAGTTGAGCAATCCTGGGAATGGAGTAGCGCCCTCCCCTACACCTTGGTGTAGTAGCTATCGAAAAGGGAGCCTTCGGGTCACCCTCGACTATGGTCGCTAACTTTTATATTCCATGGTAAAGAATATTTTGGGAATAATCTTGAAACCAGAAAACTTCGATTCTAATGAGTGATATCAAGATGAGACCTTGCTTGCAAAAGAATAAGAAAGAAATAAAATGAAACTCTGAAGAAATGGTGATGGACTAAAATAAAAAAAAGTTATGAAAAAACAGAAACCAAAAATAATGAATGTAGGTGGCCATATAAATGATGTCTGAGAGAAGCAGAATCAAATCTAAAATAAACTAATACGCCAAAAAACGCATGAGGATAAACCTGTTTTTGATTAAATGGAGATAAGATGCCAAGTTAAAATTCCGAGCGAGGATATTTGTTTTAATTCTATAATAGTCACATTGCAACAGGCATGAAAAAATTTTTAAGAAAGAATTAATATGCCATGTGTCGGCGTCAATGTACAAATTTACGACAGTTGTAATGTTTAACATATTGCATGAGAAATAACGAGATTCATGCCTTTCGTAACTTCATTCAAGAGTCAGAACTAATTGCCGCGTACTACATAAAGCAACTAACTCACTTTACGTTTCATTAAGCCTGAATCAGCACAATTTTCGCAAAAAATAAGAATTTCCTGCCTGAAATAAATAATATGCATTTATCTGGTTTATATTAAATACATAAGATAAATGTGAGTTTGTTGCACTTTAAATCAGCCTAAAACGATTTTATTTAATGCGCATAAGTCACTAACAGCTAACAGATGATTTGTGTAATAGTCGATAAAAATTCGCCAAAAAGAAGCAAATTATAGACTTGACAATATGAAAATATTTCATGTAATGTTAATGCAAAATAATGTATATGACTTCTTAGTATCATATATTGATAGTAGATCGATAAAATGCTTTATTACAATTAAAATTTTCCTTTATTCTTGGGTATTCTAAGGAGAAATCATGGCGTTAATAGGAATCAATATATATATATATATATATATATATATATATATATATATATGTTGCGTTGTCAGATACACGAATATGGCCATGTGCGAAATAGGTGAAATGGACATCGAATTTTCAAAACGATAGAACGTAGGAATCCCGGAATTCGAAAACACGTAATACATTCTTGTTCTGGTACGAAACCTTTTTATTAACTTTGAGTTAAAGGTTTCGACGTAAGGAGGAGAGACACAATCTTCTATGCTGTCTTATTCATTGCCGCCCCCAACTCGAGTGACCCCCATAGGGCGCACGTTCGCCTCGTGCTTGGGAGCTCCAAAAGTCGATCCTTCTCGTTTGAGGTCTAATTCTCGACTCTGTCTTTCTTCAAATTCTAACACAAACCTCCGCGCGCTTCCGGTGAGTGACGTCACCCGCACCATGTTTCGTCTCGGACTATTATGACATCTGAGTGACACCTCCATCCGCCCGCGCGCGCCCACGTTAACACATGCCTCAATGTTGCTGAGCCGAAAGGTTCTCAGCCTAACTAAACTCAAAGGCATGAACCGAAATCCCTCGGCTATTCCATAACATATATATATATATATATATATATATATATATATATATATATATAAAACACATACACATTTCATCATGAGTAAATTCACAGCGTATTTTGTTGGCTTCATTTTTATTGGATGAATCATTCCGACAAAATGGTCATTTTTCATGTTAATCAATACCATTTCCATGCTATTCCCTTGGAATTTTCTCAAGCCACACACTATAATTAACTAGTGTTTTATTTCGCGTTTGATTTAAGCGTTTCTTTTTCTTTTTCTTCTCATTCTTTTTTTAAAATTGATTTAACACAAGGTTAAACTGACTTCTGGTCATTTAAAAGTATTGCTTCGATTACTTCATCTAGTATTATTGCGAAGTTCTTTCACACACACATACACAAACACACACACACACACACACACACACACACACACATATATATGTGTGTGTGTCTGTGTGTGTGTTTGAATTAGCATTATAAGCAGTAAATATTACAAAGTCCAAGCATAACTTTTTGTTTGATTGTTTGTTTGGGTTTATGGCATATCAACCTTTGCATGTTATTTAACGCCAAATCTACTTTTATAGAAATTAACTGTTCTACTTGAAACAATTCCTTTTAGCTTAAGAAAACAATTTGATTGTCAAAAACATTTCCATTTCAAGTTATTCAGTTTAGTCAAACGGTTCTATTTCAAACAATTATGTTTAGTATACCTATGTAATTTGTTGGCAACCGTAGTCGACGGCAAAAAGAAGGCTCCCTTTTCAATAGCTACAACACCGAGGTGTAGGGGAGCGTGCTACTCCTTTCCCTAGTTAATGTTTATTCACAGTTGAATGTCAAAACAGTACTATTTTAAACAATTCAATTTAGCGTAAGTATAATTTCAATGTAAAAAACAGTTCTAATTCAAACAATTCAGTAATTCCTGATTATGTAGGTAAAATGTCAAAACGCTTCAATTTTAAACAAATCAGTTTAATATAAGACGTCGTCAGGTCTCCACCAGCACGGATCTCCCTGAACCTCTCTCGCCACCCGTCTCTATCCTCCATCGTTCCCGGTATGTCTTCAAGGCTACATCATGTATCGGCACATTGCTGTTGTATATAGGTTCTAGCCAGTCGTCCTACCTTTGCTCGTCCATGTGAAGGGGTCCACTTGAGAACATCGCTTATCAATTCGTCCCTACTTCTCCAGCCGTGTCCAGCATGATTGGTTCGTCTAATTTGGATATTTTTTGTGATGGATGGTTGGTGGCCGTACAGCTGCTGCTTTGTCGGGTGCTGCCTTGAAGATTTGTTCATTACTGCTCTCAGCATTATTATGTAATTGCCGTTAACCTTTTTCTCCATACATTTAATTAGCGTCCATGTAGTGCATCCATATGGCAGTATCGACACGATCGCTAAGAAACTGCATTTTATTTTATCGGTCAGGTTTGATTTCCATAGGACCGATAGTCTATCGTTAACACTCCATGCCTTTGCTTGTCGCGTGTTCATGTCTATCTCGGTTGATGGGACACTGCTTCCTTGATAGTTCTATTTCAAGCAATTCACTTTCGCATGAGGACACAGTTTAGTTCTATTTGACCCATAGATATGACCCTATTAGGTGCTATCACTCCGGGCCAGAGTGAACCTGGGAGCGATTGCAATGATTGGGTTCTCCGAATTCCCCAAAGCTCCAGCATTACTGGAGTCTCACCATCAAATAGAGTCCCATCCAGAACACTCGATAGACGGGGGTGTTTTCCCCTGCAGAAAAGCAGTCGGTATTTTCTAAAGTCCCAGACGACAGGGCAATACACAGAGTGAAATATAAAAAATGTTTTATTTCGAAGAATTTAGTTTAACAGATGTTGGTTGGTCGGTTGTTTGGTTGGTTGGTTCGTTGTTTTACGGCGTATCAACACTTTTTGGGTCATTTAACGCCGAATTAAGTCATTTTGATAACGGTTTCAAACAATTCAGCTTAGCAGAAGAATGATTGTTTACGCCGAGTTAAATGTCAAAAAAGTTCTATTTGAATCAATTCAGTTAAGCATACGTACCCAGTTTTGATCTATTTGACCCATAGATAGGACTTTATCGGGCATTACGACTCCGTGCCAGAGTGGACCTGGGAGGGATATCAGTGAAAGGGGTACTCTGCATTCGTTTTAGCTCTGGCATTATTGGAACCTCACTATCAGATTATTTTATGTCATATCAATACACTCGTTGGGGGTGTCTAACCCCTCTGCAGAGAAGCAGTTGGTGTATTTTACAGCCCCAGCCGACTGGACAATCACTTTTTGTGATGGTATAATAGAGTATATATTTCCACCACTCATGCCTCATTCCTTTGGCGAGGTTTATTCGACTATGTCTTGTGGAGGGGTAAAACCGACCAAAAAAAAAAAAGAGTTCATTGGGTATAATGCTAAGTTTGATTCTATCTATTTCATCTCATCTCTTAGTTGATTAGAGATGATGTAAAATTATTCTTATTCGATTGGACCATGTGCAAAAGAAAAGAAAGCAAAAAATGACTTTTAAAAAACGACTAAATAGAGAATGTAAATATGGACGCATAATGATTACGATTACTCAACCATAAGACATGAAATATACCCTGCCAGCTTGACATGCAGTTAGAATTAATCAACCAATCCAACAGTTAATCAACCACACACGACATTGAAAAATGAAGAATC
>CAUZXS010005380.1:15000-17500 GCA_963585895.1 Sepioteuthis lessoniana | reverse complement strand
ATATAAGTTGTTGGTGACTTTAGTCGAGGGTGACCCGAAGTCTCCCTGCTAAATAGTGTAGGGGAGGGCGCTCCCCTGGATTGCTCCACTTTACTCTTGATCCTCATCTTACAATGCTGAATGGTAAGCAAGGCGGCATCAAGTAACATTTTTTGAATCTCTCTTATGATTCGACTTGTATTGAAATATATATATATATATATATATATATATATATATATATTGTCATTTACAGATGGACTGTTTCGTTGTCTCACAACTCTTCAGCGTGAGACGCTCCAGTCCAAGATAGAAACCCAACGAACACTATGCCAGGCTGGGGGTATTTCATATATATATATATATATATATATATATATATATATATATATATATATATATATATATATATATAAGGAGCTGCCTGGTGTGTAATGCCAATCATTGTTGAAAATGGAGAGGATAGCTCATCTTCAGATTATGTTTGAGACTGTTTGCATTTTCCTTACGGCAAATACTCAAGGAAAATAAATTAAACCAGCTATATTCCCATCGGCCATCGGCAAATAGAATGCCAGACTGTTTTTCTAGCCTAATAATGACAACTAGTCAAGAAGCTAAATTCTGAATTCAATCCATTTTATCTACGCTTAAAAAATTGATCTTGTGTCACTTCGTACTCGTGTAATGGACAGGTAATAAATAAATATATATATATATATATATATATATATATATATATATATATATATATATATATATATATATATGGGAGGTGGCAATGAATGAAAACTGTAGCCCAACAATCACATACAGTTTTGTGTCGTACCTAGGACACACTGGTTGGCGAGAGGTCTTACTCTCTTCAGAAGGGCAGTTACCGTTTTCTACAGCTCCAGCCGAATAATGCTTGGAGAAAATACTTTTACAACACAATAATGAAATGAAATGCTATCAAGCAACAAAATATGTTTCATAAAATTATTTACATTAAAATCTTACTTGAATCTGTGGTTCTTGACAAAATTGGTTAAGTGAATCCATTTGATTGCTTGAAATACTTAAAACCATAAAACAATGTGGAAATTAATTATATTGTGCATTAATAATTCTGACCATATGACTGTGTACATACTAAAAGTATTAAATTGGAAATATTTCAAACATTAACGGTGTGCAAACAAATTGTGGTTACTGAATATTAAGTTGCTTTAACCAAACCTCGGCATAACCAAGCAAGGGTTAAAACCAACTAACCAACCAAAAAAACCAACGGATTAACTCATTAAATATATAAGTCAATTCCCAGTTTAAAACAGTGTTAAGTACAATTTGTTGGGCAATAAGGAACAAATCATGAAAGACTTAGGTGATTGTCATGTAATCTATAGTGTCAGGGAGATAGAGGAGGTGTCCGTGGTGTAATGGTTATCGTCGTAGGAAATGAACACGGCGACGCGAGTCCAAATCCTGGACGAGACGGATTGCATTCACATAGCACTAAAACCCTTGTGAAAGGTATGAATCATATTATTCTCCCTCCAGCTCTGGGTAAATAGTAGGGCAGACTAGGTTCTTCAGCCTTGGTGAGGCAACTAGTCTAGGAGAAGGAAAACTCTGAATTAAAACCTGTTAATCTCTATTTAAAAATTGACTTTGTGTCCTATCCTACCCGAGCGGAGGGGTTGGTAAATATGTATTGTGTCAGGTAGATATCCGAGAAATAAAATTCAACGAAGTTTATTATGAAATTATAATTTTGTATAAATTATTAGCAATACCACTGCTACTTACCATACTGTTATCTTTATCAAGGAGTACTGCAAGCAGGGTTTCATTCAACACACACACACACACACACACACTCTCTCTCTCTCTCTCTTTCTTTCTCTCTCTCTTTCTCTCTCTCTCTCTATCTCTCTCTTTATCCCAAATGGCAATCGCTCTCCGTAGGTTTGCTATAGAGGACACCCTGGGTTTGCAAAAGGCTGTTGAATATCAGTTTTTGCTAGTCGTCCAACAATGGTATTTCCATAGAACGACGTTGCTTATCAGTTCTTATTTTCACGTCCTTTTTAAAATGTTTTTCTCGTCTTTCTTTAACTTTTTGAAATATGGAACGTAAATCGCCGAACAACTGCAAATTTTATGCGTGCAGCTTCCTTGTGAAGTTTACATCGAGCTTTGTTTTCCCAGTGTTTCGTAAAAGTTCAAGTGGTGTAATCATACAATAGTACTGGCACGAATACAACTTGGAAGCATTCCTGTTTAATTGTTTGAAAAAATATTAGTATCATTATTTCATTGGAAAGCATACTTCTGTAAAGGAAACACTGATTTTGGTATGAAGTAACTTAACAAGAACTGACGTAACTGACAACTAATCAACGAATCAATCAATCAACCATTCAACAAACACTGAAGCTTCTGCAAAATAATGCTATTGAAATATGGACATTACTGGGATATTATATGTCCCATTTCTTTTTGCTTTTATATCCAATATACCATTGGAGTTAAT
>CAUZXS010005380.1:0-5000 GCA_963585895.1 Sepioteuthis lessoniana | reverse complement strand
TTGTGGCATGCGCCGAAACTACATTTTTTCGTAAGTAGCTACGATTTATGATTCGTAAATCACTACATTTCCACACGCAAGAACGACCCCCGAATTCAAATACACAGCCACACCCGTTTTCTCCTCTTTACTTCTCTGTCTGTCTATCAATCTGTCTCTCTCACTCTCTCTCTCACGCTCAGATTATGACCAACACGTACTTTTTTCTTTTAACAATATTTTTATATTAAATTGTGAACGCCCAGAATTTCACATTTTAGAAAAATGTGTAACTGACTTCAAACTAACGGGGACTAACTGACTTTATACTGCGAGACGTAGGGTATTGATTAGATACAGTTCTCACTTATCGATGCTACTGCCCAAATCCAAATTGTGAATTCTTCCATTCATCCACTCTATATTTTTCTATTCTTTCCTTCTTTTATTACATCCTTCCTTCCACTCTTTTTTCTTCCCTCTGTTTGTACATGCTTTTTCAGATTACGATTTCTAATGTTCTTTGAATGTAAAATCTCTCTTTTCAAAATTCTGCATTCTTTAATTATTGATGAATTTCTTCTTTTTTTTTCCCTTTCTCTTTTGTGGAGATTATTATTATTATTATAAGTATTTTTTAAAGAAACTATCTCATATATCTTACACATCATTCCAGTAGCAATTATTTTCCGCTGGCTCTATGTGCGTATGTATTTAACTTTCTTTTGATTCTCTTTACTGTTTTACATTTTTTTTCCTTCTTTCATTATACCGTCAAAGTTCCTGTTTCTTGACGTCGCATTAAAACCACACACACACACACACACACACACACACACTTATATATATATATATATATGGGGGTACTGCGTACACTTGACTCTCAGAACAAGGTCTTGTTTTTCTGAGCATTTGCCTTTTTCTTTGAAACAACAGCTTAAGTATGATAATATATTCCATGTATCACTGAAAAACGTTTAAAGACTTTTTATAACGTTAGGTATATTTACCATGCCTGACAAGGTATGTACTACGACCACTAGTATTACTATTCTACTACTACTACTACTACTGCTGATGATGATGATGCTTATATTAACAATAATAATAAAAATAATAATACTGCGTGGTCTGACTACATGATATAAATGAAAAAAGAACGAAAATATAGACAAAATTACTTGAATTATACTTGCTAAAAAAAAGTTGTAGAGCATGAGGGTGAAGATGTAACCAACTATAAATCGTGTGCTTGCTATCACTCTATTCCAGTGGAAAAAAACAAACATCCATTTACGCTGCTATGATGAAATCACAAGGAGGGAAATAATATGAAAAATCTGATAGTACACATATGAATAGCAAGTTTAGGTTATCTAGGAAGGAAGATGATACAGTTTATCCTATTATACGCAAAGCAGCAAACTGGCACGAAATGAGTTTAAGTGTAGACATGACTGGATGAGAAAATTGATCTACTGAGAATTATGCAAGAGACAAGAATTTCGCCATGCTGACAATGTAATATTACAGTATGAGACGCATGCAATGCTCTGGAACTTTCAGTTACAAACAATGGTTCTTTTGGAAAGGTCCCTAAAGAAAAGAGATTGTAGGAAGTACAAAAGTAGAATAAATGAAAGAGTTGTAGAAACCTGACAAGACTTGCTGTCACTTAAACTCCGGGAAAAACAGTCCCTTAGTGTTATGCTTTGACCTTTTGACCCGGCCAAAAATGCAATTCAAGGTGATGCAGCGGAAGGAAGTGACACATTCTAATGGCAGTTATGAGAGGTAATCGCGTGGGCGGAAATTGTCTGATGAAATGGGACGAGGTAAAAAAAAAAATCCCATTATACTCTCATAGACTGACGCACCGGAAGAGAGTGACCTCTGAACTGTATGACAGTTATTTCCGCTCGATGACGATCACACAGGCCATTCCAAAGATAGCGGAAGTGACACATCCCGATCGCCAGATATCGGAAGAAATTGCGGAGGCGTGGAGGCGTGTTCATATCCCCGCGTGGGAGTTTGAAGGTAATATAAGGCCGACGAGTTGAACAGAAGGAGTACAGGCGAGTAGAGTTGGAGTGGGAGGGAGACGGGATGGAGTAAGGAAAGCCAGTACCCAGCAGTGTGGACTCCAGGGCTCCGGTTGAGCATCCCTGGAGAACGAGAAAGACACAACGTTGCCGACCATAACTTTGGGGTCAAAATACTTCAGTTATATTCGGTCTCCAACTCCCTCTCACATGCAAACTTTGAGTAACCCTTTTCGAACCCATGTAATAAAGTGGGAGGTTAATATTTCTATAGAGAAATCTTCCTGCGTCTTTATCATTGCGTCTGTTATTCCTGCGTGCGTCTTTATTATTGTGTCGTTATGATACGGCACATGAGTATATAACATTAGTCCTCGTGTGAAAAACTCGATTACAGTGAAAATAATATATTCTGATTACCATTATCATACTAATAATATACATGAAAGGAAAGCCTATAAATCTCCTTGTGATAATTGATAACCAAAATGTCTATTTACCACTCAGTGTTGATTGACAGCTGCCAACTACGTGACATTCAAGTAAAGAATGTTACGTATATTAGGAATGTACGTGAAATAATTGATCGAACGGAATACAAACGTTTTCATGAAAAGATGTGTAAAATTCTCACATATACCTTGTACAAAACATATCGTAAATTTGAGAAAAACAAGCTGTATCATAATGAAAGCTGTTAGCACTGATTGAAATACCAACTGCCACGTCCAAAATTCATACTCTTTCTATCTCACACGACGATAATATCTACGCTAAGGTGAACAGAAGAATGTAGCTCAAGAAGAAGTAAGAATTATGCACATAAATGTCGAAATATTTAATCTGATGGAGAGTGGGCAAAACTCAAATGTCTTGTAATCAAAATAATCTTTAGATGGAAACAATCCAGGCCTGAGAACTGATGAGATCATCAGAAATTGATAAAGATTTTTGTAAACATACTGGGATGATTTTTGCTCAGAAGTAAAAACAAAAGTGCGTTAATAATATGTTTCTGTTCACATTTGTATGTAGCTGTTCCATAAGACCTTTCTACACAAGTTATATGTTTACAAAAAACTATTTCTGTTTGATAATAATAATTTATTTTCAAAATGTTTTTTTAATTTCAAGTAACAAATCATGATACTACATAGTAAATAGAGCCCAGTCGACTTCAGAGTGGTAAGACTCTTCCCATAACGAGTGTTCTGTAAATGACATTAAACTGAGTGATGGCGCGGCTCCAGCCTGAAAAAATCTGGGATCATAGAGTAACGTTTCATTACCATAGTTCCCATATCCACTCTGACTTGGAGTGGTAGCACCTGATAGGGTCCTAAATATGGGTTAAATAGAACAAACTGAGTGCAAACTAATGATTGATGTTAAATTCTGACTTTTATATACCAATACTGGAAACCATTTAACAGTGTCCAGGATCATTTAAGGATGTTTTCTAAAAAAGTGTTTACAAATTAAAAATTACATCTAAAATTTATGTATGAACAGGATTTGACATTAAATAACCTGCAATGCTTGATATGCCATAAACCCAACCAAACCAAACTTTAGCTTCGAGAAACGATTCCTAATTAAATAATTTACGTTATATGTAATCAAATATCCGTATATAATACAAATACATTACATACATTTATATTCTGTATAGAATTCACAGCAAACGTATACACAATTATATGGTTTCAAGTAACAATTAGCAGTAATACATTGTGAACAATAATAGCTTCCAGTAACTATTCTTAATACAAATAATTTGCAGTTATTTAGTATTAAGTATTCCTATCTAAAGAATTTCCAGCAAATCGATTTGACTCCTGGTCACAGTGGACCAGGAACTAATGGCAACAAAGATGTAGACTGCAATCACCAGAGCTCGAAAATTGGATCATTACCACCAGATGCAGGTTTGTTTTTTTTCAAGGACAGACTTACCTCACACAAGGGAATAGAGACAGCCTCTTCTAAATCTTATCAGTAGGACCAGCATTTATTTTGAGATTTTAAGAATGTTTGAAATATGTTTAATTTTGAATAATTCTTTTCCATTTTTTTTAGTATTTGTGAGTTATCGAAATACAATGCTGTTCGCTTCTAACTTATAAGAACTGCCAACTGCAGTTGAGACAATTCAGTATTCTGAAAAAAAATGTTCCAATATTGATCTGAGCAGAGATGCGTGTATGTTCACCAAAAATGACGACGCTAATCAAAGTTGACAGAAGTCAATCGCCTGCGTTATGGGCTAAACTTGAGATATGAAAAAATTAATATCCACGGATATTCTACTAGTTGTAAGGTCTTCATCACATTATAAAAATTATAATTATCCAGCTGCAATAGAAATGGTATTGGTTAATACATTAGAATTTGATAATCTATTGGTTATGTGAAAAAAAACCTATTTCATCTATATATCAAGATGAAGACTTCTATGTAAATATGAGACATGTCAAGGACAATATCATCGCAGAAAAATGAACAATGAAAAGATTAGATTGGTAAGAAAATTAAATACTTTTATCGCTCTCCCGGAAGAATGACGAGCCAGTTGCTTTAATCAACAGGTAATATTTACTTACTAAAAAATGATATTTCTTATTACTTTTTCTATGTTTCAGTCCCTGTATGTAGCAATAACTGAAGTATTCCACAACTTATTGTAAGACTGATTGATTGTAATAGCATAATCAACCCGTCTATATTTATTATATACCTGTTGATAAGGGAATACCATTCATTAGCATTTTTATGCATTGTTTCTAAAGAGTTTTGTTATCATTTACGTATACGGTCCAGTCGAATACGATTCCCTTTTCGATAGATCTGTTTGGTTCATAACTGAGACTCTTACACGTATTACAACTCCGGGTAAAAATGAACTCGGGAGTAATAGCCCTGAAAGTGTACACAACACTCTCTAGAGTTTCAGAATAGTAGCCTCACCATCAGATG
>CAUZXS010005379.1:165000-196255 GCA_963585895.1 Sepioteuthis lessoniana | reverse complement strand
AAAAATCCTATGGTTTAACCCTCCGTATAACATGGAGGTCGTAAGGTAAAGAATTCTTTAGTTTATTGAAAAGAAATTTCCCCGATACGAACCTGCTACATAAGATATTCAATAAAAATAATATAAACTAAGCTAGAGTTGTATGCCTAACATCAATAGCATAATAAGAGTAATATAACGAAGCTTAACAAAGAAAAAAAAAGAAAAGGAGATTGCTAAAATGTAATTGTAGAGATAAGATATATATATATATATATATATATATATATATATATATATATATATATATGTGTGTGTGTGTGTGTGTGTGTGTGTGTGTGTTTCATTTCATACGTATAATGGGTAAAAATTGATATGGTCAACATAAGCAAGGTTAACAAAAAAGTTCACGTATGCTGAACGTTGTTTCGTATTCAATTTTCTTTTCTTTTTTTACCAAATTAACAAAAAAAAAACTTCAAAGGTTAAGTACGCCTAGGCTATAGTAACAGAACACTCAGCATTCAACCAAGTCAGAGAGAGTCGGGAGAGAAAGAAAGGTAGAAAAAAAAAAGATGAATCAAAAATGGAAAGGCAGTACTCGTATTGTTATTAACCTATAAAAAAAATCACGACGATGTTTCTAAAACAAAAGATTTCCCTCGAAAAAATGATTAAGAACTCAAATTTCAGCCAACGCCCAATTGCCATGACAAGAAAATTTTAAAAAAAACAGCGGTTATCAGGGAAAAAAAGAATTTTTTTATTGATACAATAAATTCGTATTTTTCCACACAAAGGCAACGTTATTTACAAAACATAGAAATGAAACATTGATCAACCTTCAACATATATTTCATGTTATAAAATTTTCAAAATGCTGCACAGAATCGAAACGACCACATTAGAGATGCCTTCATCAGGAGCCTGCGTTCACAGACTGTGGGGCAACGCCTAGTTGAGAACAAAACGATAGACTTAAGAACGGCGGTGGATCAAGTCAGAGCCATGGATATTGCTCAAAAACAGTCCGAGTCATACACACGTCACTGAACACCAACTGTAAACGCTATTGCCGGGACAGAATTTGAATCAACCCTACCGTGTAGGCGTGCTATTACTGTGCCGAGAACTAGAAAAAGTATGTGTTTTTTGTTTGTTTGTTTTTTTTTGGTGTGTGTGGGGGTTCTCGTTACGATCGTAAATGGTGCTTAGCAAAAGATGCCTCGTTTTAGAAATGTGGGAGGAAGGGTCATTTGCCTGTCAACACAACCACCTATATCTGCTAATACAATGCTCACTACTATTCCAGCTACTATTGTTTCAGCTTCTTCAGGACGACTGAAATGAGCAATGGTATTTATATTAGTTAATGACGTGGAAGTTACTACCCTCGGTGACACGGGAAGCTCGAAGTCGTTTATTTCCAACACTTATCTCAAGAGACGAAAACTGAAGATGGGCTCTGCTACTGGAAATGTATCCATGTCTTTGCCATCACTGAATTCCCCAATAAAAAGACTTTGCTCGGTAAAAATCAACCTTCTTTGGGAATCCAATCCTAACCCAAGACTTTCAGTGTTAGCAAACCTTTGTTGTGGTTAATCCTGTGCCAAGACTCTGAATCAACATTCTGAGGCATCTTTTACCTTTGGGAGCGCTAGGAAAAGACTTCTTATTTCCGATTCTTCTTTTTGAAGCGTTCCAGCTGCTTCAGTTGACATACCAATTTTTGTTTTCCAATCTGACTCCAGACTGCAAACCTATTGCCTCTAAATCCTGTAGACTTGGAAATGATGGCAAGAAGTTTGTGCAGTTCCAGATTGAGATGATGCTGCAGGAGGATGTCATCGAGGAAAGGATATCTCCTTGAAGGGCTCGGGTCCTAATAGTAACCAAGGAACGCCAGCGAAAGAGACTTATAGTGGATTACAGCAAGACGATCAATAGATACATCCGCCTCGATGCCTACCCCGTCCTGAGAATAGATGATCTGGTCTACAAGATTTCTTATTCGAGATACTACAGATCCTTGGATCTGAAGTGCACTTACTACTAGATACCCATCCAAAGTGAAGAGAAACCATACACAGCCTTCGAGGTTAACGGTAAACTCTATCAGTTGCGTTTGGAGTCACGGACAGGGTAGCTTGATTTCAAAGAACCTGAGACAACATCATCAGATAACATAATCTCTGCGAAACATCTGCTTATATGGACAAGATCCTTGTTGCAGGAAAGACTCAGCCAAAATATAACGAGAACTCGGATCTATCCCGTGAAATTGCCGCGATCCACAAGCTCACATTTAACAAGAAGTAATCAATCATTTCAACTTGTTTCAATCAAATCGATAGATATTCTTTGTTATACTCATGGCTATACTTAAGACCTAACGCGAACAGATTACCAAATTACCAGTCCCAAAAGACAAAACGACCTTACGTCGTGCCGTTGGTCTATTCTCATATTACTCACAATGGATCCCTAAATTCACAGATAAGATTAGACCATTTCTGACAGGTGAAACGTTTCCTCTCAACCAAGAAGCAGAGAACGTATTTATCAAGTTCAAGGAGGAAGTTAGAAAGGCATTTCTGCATTCTATAGATGATAGTCGCCCAGTTGCCTTCTTTTCATCGACACTGACACCCAACGAACGCAAACATGAACTGGTCGAAAAGGAAGCATGTGCTACATTAGAGGCAGTGAGAAAGTGGTTCCACTACTTTTCAGACTGAGCCTTTACTGTCGTCAGTAAATTATATTCCACTCTTAAAGACTGGGACAAATTAAAAACAATAAAATCAAATGATGGAGGATGGAATTGGGATGCTACGAGTACGATATAATGTACCGACCAGGCAAAAATAATATCCCAACGGACATACTCTCAAGGTCAGATTGTGAGGCTGCCATCAACAAAGAAATATTAGCAGATCTCTAAATTGATCCTTGCCATTGAAACAAGGACCTCTATATAAATCGAACACTACACCGGAAAAACATTAAAAATTCTCTGAAGAAAGCCAAAGGCTGGGAACGCTGCGTAAGAACTATATAGATAATTTTTAAAAGGATATAGATATCTTTGTTTCGCAAATGATCCAGGGGACCACAGTTCAATCCTAGGTAGGAGCCATACCAAAAACACAAAAAATGGTACTTGATGCCGCCTTGCTTAACACTCAGCATTATAAGGTAAGGATCAAGGGTGAAGTGGAGCAATTCAGGGAAGGAGTAGTACCCTCCCCTACACCTTGGTGTTGTAGCTATTGAAAAGGGAGCCTTCGGGTCATCCTCGACTAAGGTCACCAACTTTACTTACATTCTTATATTATGTATGTATATATGTATATTTCATATGTATATATATATGTATATATCTTTATCTTTATATATATATATATATATATATATATATATATATATACGTTTTATATATATTTTATTTCATATTGTTATATGTACCGGCTCATTGGCCTAGTGGGTAGAGTGTTCGCCAATGGTCCGGGAATCTGGGGTTCAACTCCAGGTCGTGTCATACCAAAGACTTTAAAAATGGTACTGATACCTCCTTGCTTAACACTCAGCATTATAAGGTACGTATCAAGGGTAAAATGGAGCAATCCAGGGAATGGAGTAGCGCCCTCTCCTACACTTCCATGTAGTAGCTATTGAAAAGGGAGTCTTCAGGTCACCCTCGACTAGGTCGCCAACTTTACTTAGTTTTTTATATGACCGAAAGAGATGTTTTCTAATTCATCGTGCACAGAAAATAATGATTCCAACAAGCATCCACGAGAGTATTCACCGGATGTTATTGTTGCTGAGACATTCTTCAAAATGGAAAAAGGGGCTTCTGCGCATAGGATCAGCGCATAACGGAATGTCAAATAAATCAGTCAAAAAATTAGAATAATTCAAAGTAATTTTTCGGCCAATCCGTGACCTTTACAGTAAAAAATATGAAAACCCAATTTGATCCAATCATAAGACAAAAACGCCATAAAAGACGAATTTCTCGACAGCGAGAACAGATCAAAAGAAAGCAGACGATAATCCGCTGAGCAGAATCCTAACTCTGAGAGAGAGAGAGAGAGAGAGAGAGAGAGAGAGAGAGAGAAAGAGAGAGAGAGAGAAACTCGAAGCCACATTGACTTTCCTCTTCTCCGCTTCTAAGGAAGTGACTAAGCCGTAAATAACTAAGCGCCCCTCTCATGTACACCCTCGTAACATCTGATTGACCGCATGAGTGTAAGTTTAACAATGCTACCAGTATTAAGCATAGGACATTTTTTTTATTTTTTATCTCCTTATCAACACGTTTATACAAACCCAGTTATTTTGAACTTCAGATTTAATCTTTAGATTTAATAAATTTTATCTCTTACGTGTAAAATTTGTTGAAAACCACTAACGACGACTGTTAATGTAAGAGTTTACGTTTCAGCCGGTATAGTTTTTAGATTGAAATTTGCCTCCCGGGTGGAAGGTGCGGGAGGGACTTCCGGCTTGAACACCGGCTGGCGCGAATTCAGCCCTTTTCAAATCGACTGGCATGCGAGACTGACATTTCTCTTGTCGTGGGTCACTAGCAAGGCAAAAGGAGTTTTCAAGTAGAAGATTGTATGTTGGAGAATGTCTATACGTTGAAGATTGTATGTTGGAAAATGTCTATACGTTGAAGAGTGTATACTTGTAGAATGTACGCATTTTACACCGAACACGTGCGGAAATAAAGATATACTTCACCAGTACGAGACTCGTGTCTTTGATTTCTGACCCCAGTTGCTGCTGTTACAACGACTTTTCTAAGAAAAGATGATATTTATCAGAGTGTAAATATTGTCCAATTTTTACATTACATAAAAGAAGTCATCCGTTCAATGTAGCAGTTTTGTTTACCATTAAAATCTTCATATACCTTGTGTGTTTGTGTATGAAAGATCTTTTGTAGAAATGTGTCACAATATAGTACAAAAGTATATTTATGACACTAAGATGTAGATGTAAGAAAATCTTAATATCAAGATCCTCCCCACTTTTCTTTTTTTCTAAAACTGCCTTCCACCCACCACCCCCATTTTTTGAAGTTCTTGAATCCACATTTGCTGTAATTCATGTTGTCCTTTTCATACCACGCCCCTCACTTTCTTTTATCCCCATCAATCTTAAGCCCCTCCCCGATAGAGACAGCTCAGGGGCGACAGAAAGGAAACCAAACAGGGTTTATTTATTTTATTTTTTTACTAAATTCCCTCCATATTTTCTCCCCTTCCCTGTCATGGTTTTTTCAATTGTACATAATCACTTCATTACATCACGATTCTTAGTAGGTTTCATAAAGCAAAATTTATATTTGGTGATTGTGGCGCGTCAGACGATGAATGTGAATATTCTATTGTACAGTGTGATTGGTCGTGACAGAGATTAGCAATGGCTCCCTCGAATAACTTAGTTTTTCTTCCTTTCCCTCCTCCTCCGCCCCCACAAAAAAATTTGGGCCTTGTGCCCACCTAAAACTCGTTAAATTTTACTGATTATAACCTTTTTCATTTTGGGGGGAAATAAATGGCACGTTCGTTTTCCCATAACGAAGCTCTTGAAGGCGCAATCCTACATCTCGTTGTCACATTCGCCTTACTTCAACTTAGATATGCTAAAAGGTCATTTTAAGGACCATTAGCGGTCCCCTTCTTTGGGTTGGAGTATATCGAACGGTTCTTACGAACACGTCGAAGCCGACGGCCAGGAGGCAAATACGAAAAGGACTCAAAGACCACCGACTCTTAACCAATTCGTTCGGTATCCCTGTCAGTTCGTTCGCGCGGCTGCGCAGCGCTAAGGCACGGTTAACCTTAGCTGTCAGTTCCCGATTCGTTCGCTCGGCTGCGCAGCGCTAAGATTCGGCAAATCTTAGCTACAACTTCCTGGTCCATTTGCTTGATTGTTCAGAGTTAAGGCACGTTTAAGCCTTAGCCCCCGTTCCTGGTTTGTTCGCTTAACTTCGCAGAGCTAAGGCACTGTTAAGCCTTAGCCATCAGTTCCCGATTCGTTCACACAGTTACGCAGGGCTAAGGCACGGTTAAGCCATAGTCATCGGCTCCTGGTTCGTTCGCAGATCTAAGGCACGGTTAAGCCTTAGTCATCGGTCCCCTGTCCGTTTGGCTGCGCAGCGTTAAGATACGGCAATCTTAGTTGTCGATTCCCTGTATAGGATTTACACTCCTATATTTCAAAATGGCCGTAATACCACTTGTTCCTGAAACAAAGATGGGGATGTCGGTAAACTAATCAGTATCGAGAACCTATTGGTCAGGAAAGTCACGTAATTTGTGCTCACCACTACGTCCGAACCTTTGATTTTGTCCCGCGCATTTGGAACCGACCACATGACAAGGATTGCGTATATATACTCTCATCTTCCAAGAACTCTCTCTCATTCACATTTTGACTTACAGAGACAGCACCCTCTCTCTCTCTCTCTCTCTCTCTCTCTCTCTCTCTCTCTCTCTCACACACACACACACACACACACACACTCACATACACATTTTGATTTCCAGAGACAGCACTCTGTCTTCATTTCAACTTCCAGAAACAGCTTGACCTTGCCAGTTAGTAAGGCACAACTCAATACGCGTAACATGGGTGCGTATATATTCTGCAACTTTTTTCATTCCTGTTCTACCTTTTTGGTTAGACTTGTTCCAGTCTCAAACACAGCCTCAGAAATTTCGTCAAACCCCGAAAGAGACAAACAACCAACATGGGAGAAGACACATTCCTCCTAGAATACATTGCTATATTTCTGTATATCGATACCTCCCATGAAATACTGAGTCAACATACATTTTTTTGTCTACAGGACACTTTTAATATTTAGTATTTCACCATTATATCCATGTTAGTTACATACACACACGCACACACACAGAGGAATATTTAACAGACTATATTAAAATATTCGTAATGTTTTGTAATGTTTCCTTTTTATGTATTTGTTGATATATAAATTTAATTTAGTTTGTACTGCTTTGTTTTGAATGTTCATTTGTCTGCGTTGTTTTACTTCGTTTGCTTTTTAATAAATTGTGGGGACCAAAATATCCACCAAACAATACCATCACACCTTTCTGTTTGTACGGCTACGGTACAGTAACCGTGAGTGACCGACTCTCTTAACAGGGGCATTGATTCGCGAAAGGAAATAGATCTGTGGCTGTTACAAACATAATAAAATGACACGATATATATCCGTGTTCACAACAGTAGTCTGATTCTTAAAGATAGAGAGTAAGCCGGATAAAAAATTTGTAATTTTTGTTTCTTTTTCCATTAAAAAGCTAAATTGTTGATCCCCCTTAAAATGGATCCATATTCATCTATTCATTCGGTAAATTATAATCCCATAACTCCTGATAATTGTCTGATCCAGAAAGATAAAACCGCCTCTTCAAAGAAGAAAATTATATATTCTCTTATTTTCTTTGTTGGATTGTTAGTTTTTGGACTTATTTTCATTTATTGTATCAAACAATCTATGAAACTTGAAATGAATTCAAATACAACTTTTTTTCGGATCCCAAACGTAAGTACTGAAAATTATTTTCTCTTTCTTGAAATCTACTAAGTTTGGCTTAAAACAACAAGTCGTTATTCATTTAAATACTGAACAGCTCTATTTTAACCAATTCAGTTTAGTATAAGTATAGATTTTGTTTACTCACAGTTAAATGTCAAATCGGTTTTATTTCAGACAATTCAGTTTAGCGTAAGTACAGTACCAATTTCAAAAACAGTTCCATTTCAAACAATTTAGTTGAGCATTAAAAAAAGTTCTATTTCAAACAATTCAGTTAAGCACAAGTACGCAGTTTGAATATCAAAACAGTTCTATTCTATTTCAAGCAATTCAGTTTAGCATAAGTACGCATTTTAGTTCTATTTGACCCATAGATAGGACCCTAGCAGGTAGTACTACTCCAGGCCAGAGTGGACCTGGGAGCGATGGCAGTGAAGAGGTAATCTGCATTCCCCAAAAGTCCAGCATTACTGGCACCTCACCATCAGATTGTTTAGCATCATAAATCAGGACAGTCGTTGGGGGTAGAGGGTCTTACCCCTCTGCAGAGATGCAGTCGGTGGATTCTACAGCCTCAGACGTTGGGGGTAGAGGGTCTTACCCCCTCTGCAGAGATGCAGTCGGCGGATTCTACAACCTCAGACGTTGGGGATAGAGGGTCTTACCCCCTCTGCAGAGATGCAGTCGGTGGATTCTACAGCCTCAGACGTTAGGGGGTAGAAGGTCTTACCCCTATGCAGAGATGCAGTCGGTGGATTCTACAACCTCAGACGTTGGGGATAGAGGGTCTTACCCCTCTGCAGAGATGCAGTCGGTGGATACTACAGCCTCAGACGACTGGGAAAAATTGAAATTGAATAAAGAAACTTGTCACTTGTTCTCCACAAAAGGCCACTGGTTTTTAACAGCATAAAATATCTGATGATAAGTGTGACTACTCTTTAAACAAATTAAAGGCCTGTAGACAACAAGGAAATTCTCAGTCACATTCAGCTACTAAACGGTTTCTACTAAATAAACATTCAACCCTCACCCCAATAAAATACTAGGCAATCTAATACTAGCGTCAATTTAATAATTTGATAACATTTCAAGCAAAATTTGATAATTTTTATATCTAAACAAAATATAATTCTTTTTTTTTAAATCAAAATTTAATGAATTCCATTTGGATTTTTCAACAAAGATAGCAAATAGTTTCTGTGCAGAAAAAGATGTAATTTAACAGTTAAAATTTAACAGGCAGATAAAAGATAAATTCTGAAATTGATAAAATGAAAAATTGAGAGGAAAGTCGGGTACTGTGCAGGGTGCCGCGACCGGCCGATAAACATAAACATGTCAAGCTACACGCCCGCTGTAGAACAACTATATCCGGGTACGACCGGAACTGACTAAGCCCTTTTTTCTTTCTAACGACCTTGACACCTCGTTATAGCTAAAGAAAAGGATGAATTAAAAACTAATAACATTTACAAAGCACTTTGGCCGAAAATAACTAGATAAGACTAGAACAAATAGTCGTCGCTAGCCTATGACGGGTTAGAAAAACACTTTATGGCTACACTCATTTTTATGAGGGAATTTCTTATTCACGCGGCTGGGCTGTGTGTCACAGCCGTTTCGTGATATCAACAGGCCCTTTTCAACGCTCCGGGGCAAACCCCCGGCTGTTTAGCTGGGCCGTCTGGCATTCGTGCCGGATGGGTGCTCGAAACTAAGAGCAGACTCGGGGCCGAATAGGCCCCCAGCTTCGGCTGGGCAACCTTCGGGTGGGCGAGCTGCACTTTTGTCCCCTTTGTACGGCACTAGACCAAGCGTCTAGTTTAAGCCGTAAACTGGCATACGTGCCCGGACCCATATTTGGGTTCGTGAAACTGCTTGCCTCATCAGGCTCACATTGCACTAAGTGAGCCGATGAGCAGCACTGACAAGCAGGGTTCGAGTCTCGATTCCTTCCCGACCTTCCCCTCCCCTTTATCCCCACTTTAATTGGCCTTCGGGCTTTTGACCTTGTGTCAAGTCGTGTCTGGTGGGAGGCAGCGACAAATATTGGGCAAACCCCCGGCTTTTTAGCTGGGCCGTCTGGCATTCGTGCCGGATGGGTGCTCGAAACCAAGAGCAGACTCGGGGCCGAATAGGCCCCCAGCTTCGGCTGGGCAACCTTCGGGTGGGCGAGCTGCACTTTTGTCCCCTTTGTACGGCACTAGACCAAGCGTCTAGTTTAAGCCGTAAACTGGCATACGTGCCCGGACCCATATTTGGGTTCGTGAAACTGCTTGCCTCATCAGGCTCACATTGCACTAAGTGAGCCGATGAGCAGCACTGACAAGCAGGGTTCGAGTCTCGATTCCTTCCCGACCTTCCCCTCCCCTTTATCCCCACTTTAATTGGCCTTCGGGCTTTTGACCTTGTGTCAAGTCGTGTCTGGTGGGAGGCAGCGACAAATATTGGGCAAACCCCCGGCTTTTTAGCTGGGCCGTCTGGCATTCGTGCCGGATGGGTGCTCGAAACCAAGAGCAGACTCGGGGCCGAATAGGCCCCCAGCTTCGGCTGGGCAACCTTCGGGTGGGCGAGCTGCACTTTTGTCCCCTTTGTACGGCACTAGACCAAGCGTCTAGTTTAAGCCCTTAACTGGCATACGTGCCCGGACCCACATTTCGGTTCGTGAAACTGCTTGCCTCATCAGGCTC
Source organism: Sepioteuthis lessoniana (assembly GCA_963585895.1). NCBI lineage: Eukaryota > Metazoa > Mollusca > Cephalopoda > Myopsida > Loliginidae > Sepioteuthis > Sepioteuthis lessoniana. The sequence continues at coordinate 185,995 of CAUZXS010005379.1, read as the reverse complement.
ACATTGCACTAAGTGAGCCGATGAGCAGCACAGACAAGCAGGGTTCGAGTCTCGGCTCCTTCCCGACCTTCCCCTCCCCTTTATCCCCACTTTAATTGGCCTTCGGGCTTTTGACCTTGTGTCAAGTCGTGTCTGGTGGGAGGAAGCGACAAATATTGGGCCGTCTGGCATTCGTGCCGGATGGGTGCTCGAAACCAAGAGCAGACTCGGGGCCGAATAGGCCCCCAGCTTCGGCTGGGCAACCTTCGGGTGGGCGAGCTGCACTTTTGTCCCCTTTGTACGGCACTAGACCAAGCGTCTAGTTTAAGCCCTTAACTGGCATACGTGCCCGGACCCATATTTGGGTTCGTGAAACTGCTTGCCTCATCAGGCTCACATTGCACTAAGTGAGCTGATGAGCAGCACTGACAAGCAGGGTTCGAGTCTCGGCTCGTTCCCGACCTTCCCCTCCCCTTTATCCCCACTTTAATCGGCCTTCGGGCTTTTGACCTTGTGTCAAGTCGTGTCTGGTGGGAGGCAGCGACAAATATTGGGCCGTCTGGCATTCGTGCCGGATGGGTGCTCGAAACCAAGAGCAGACTCGGGGCCGAATAGGCCCCCAGCTTCGGCTGGGCAACCTTCGGGTGGGCGAGCTGCACTTTTGTCCCCTTTGTACGGCACTAGACCAAGCGTCTAGTTTAAGCCGTAAACTGGCATACGTGCCCGGACCCACATTTCGGTTCGTGAAACTGCTTGCCTCATCAGGCTCACATTGCACTAAGTGAGCCGATGAGCAGCACAGACAAGCAGGGTTCGAGTCTCGGCTCGTTCCCGACCTTCCCCTCCCCTTTATCCCCACTTTAATCGGCCTTCGGGCTTTTGACCTTGTGTCAAGTCGTGTCTGGTGGGAGGCAGCGACAAATATTGGGCAAACCCCCGGCTTTTTAGCTGGGCCGTCTGGCATTCGTGCCGGATGGGTGCTCGAAACCAAGAGCAGACTCGGGGCCGAATAGGCCCCCAGCTTCGGCTGGGCAACCTTCGGGTGGGCGAGCTGCCCTTTTGTCCCCTTTGTACGGCACTAGACCAAGCGTCTAGTTTAAGCCGTAAACTGGCATACGTGCCCGGACCCATATTTGGGTTCGTGAAACTGCTTGCCTCATCAGGCTCACATTGCACTAAGTGAGCCGATGAGCAGCACTGACAAGCAGGGTTCGAGTCTCGGCTCCTTCCCGACCTTCCCCTCCCCTTTATCCCCACTTTAATCGGCCTTCGGGCTTTTGACCTTGTGTCAAGTCGTGTCTGGTGGGAGGCAGCGACAAATATTGGGCAAACCCCCGGCTGTTTAGCTGGGCCGTCTGGCATTCGTGCCGGATGGGTGCTCGAAACCAAGAGCAGACTCGGGGCCGAATAGGCCCCCAGCTTCGGCTGGGCAACCTTCGGGTGGGCGAGCTGCACTTTTGTCCCCTTTGTACGGCACTAGACCAAGCGTCTAGTTTAAGCCGTAAACTGGCATACGTGCCCGGACCCACATTTCGGTTCGTGAAACTGCTTGCCTCATCAGGCTCACATTGCACTAAGTGAGCCGATGAGCAGCACAGACAAGCAGGGTTCGAGTCTCGGCTCGTTCCCGACCTTCCCCTTCCCTTTATCCCCACTTTAATAGGCCTTCGGGCTTTTGACCTTGTGTCAAGTCGTGTCTGGTGGGAGGCAGCGACAAATATTGGGCAAACCCCCGGCTGTTTAGCTGGGCCGTCTGGCATTCGTGCCGGATGGGTGCTCGAAACCAAGAGCAGACTCGGGGCCGAATAGGCCCCCAGCTTCGGCTGGGCAACCTTCGGGTGGGCGAGCTGCACTTTTGTCCCCTTTGTACGGCACTAGACCAAGCGTCTAGTTTAAGCCCTTAACTGGCATACGTGCCCGGACCCACATTTCGGTTCGTGAAACTGCTTGCCTCATCAGGCTCACATTGCACTAAGTGAGCCGATGAGCAGCACAGACAAGCAGGGTTCGAGTCTCGGCTCCTTCCCGACCTTCCCCTCCCCTTTATCCCCACTTTAATTGGCCTTCGGGCTTTTGACCTTGTGTCAAGTCGTGTCTGGTGGGAGGAAGCGACAAATATTGGGCCGTCTGGCATTCGTGCCGGATGGGTGCTCGAAACCAAGAGCAGACTCGGGGCCGAATAGGCCCCCAGCTTCGGCTGGGCAACCTTCGGGTGGGCGAGCTGCACTTTTGTCCCCTTTGTACGGCACTAGACCAAGCGTCTAGTTTAAGCCCTTAACTGGCATACGTGCCCGGACCCATATTTGGGTTCGTGAAACTGCTTGCCTCATCAGGCTCACATTGCACTAAGTGAGCTGATGAGCAGCACTGACAAGCAGGGTTCGAGTCTCGGCTCCTTCCCGACCTTCCCCTCCCCTTTATCCCCACTTTAATCGGCCTTCGGGCTTTTGACCTTGTGTCAAGTCGTGTCTGGTGGGAGGCAGCGACAAATATTGGGCCGTCTGGCATTCGTGCCGGATGGGTGCTCGAAACCAAGAGCAGACTCGGGGCCGAATAGGCCCCCAGCTTCGGCTGGGCAACCTTCGGGTGGGCGAGCTGCACTTTTGTCCCCTTTGTACGGCACTAGACCAAGCGTCTAGTTTAAGCCGTAAACTGGCATACGTGCCCGGACCCACATTTCGGTTCGTGAAACTGCTTGCCTCATCAGGCTCACATTGCACTAAGTGAGCCGATGAGCAGCACAGACAAGCAGGGTTCGAGTCTCGGCTCGTTCCCGACCTTCCCCTTCCCTTTATCCCCACTTTAATAGGCCTTCGGGCTTTTGACCTTGTGTCAAGTCGTGTCTGGTGGGAGGCAGCGACAAATATTGGGCAAACCCCCGGCTGTTTAGCTGGGCCGTCTGGCATTCGTGCCGGATGGGTGCTCGAAACCAAGAGCAGACTCGGGGCCGAATAGGCCCCCAGCTTCGGCTGGGCAACCTTCGGGTGGGCGAGCTGCACTTTTGTCCCCTTTGTACGGCACTAGACCAAGCGTCTAGTTTAAGCCGTAAACTGGCATACGTGCCCGGACCCACATTTCGGTTCGTGAAACTGCTTGCCTCATCAGGCTCACATTGCACTAAGTGAGCCGATGAGCAGCACTGACAAGCAGGGTTCGAGTCTCGGCTCCTTCCCGACCTTCCCCTCCCCTTTATCCCCACTTTAATCGGCCTTCGGGCTTTTGACCTTGTGTCAAGTCGTGTCTGGTGGGAGGCAGCGACAAATATATGGCAAGCCCCGGCGAATAAGCCTCCGGCGAATGCCCCGGGGCCTGTTCTGGACTTCGGTCCGGAGCGTGGCCCTAGAAAAGGAACAATGGCAGACTTGGGGCCTTTAATTAGGCACCTAGTTTCGACTAGGCTACCTTCGGGTGGGCGAGCTGCATTTTTGTCTCCTTTGTCCCCCTTGTACGGCACTAGACCATGCGTCTAGTTTAAGCCGCAAACTGGCATACGTGCCCGGACCCACATTTCGGTTCGTGAAACTGCTTGCCTCATCAGGCTCACATTGCACTAAGTGAGCCGATGATGAGCAGCACAGACAAGCAGGGTTGGAGTCTCGGCTCCTTCCCGACCTACCCTCCCCTTTATCCCCACTTTAATCGGCCTTCGGGCTTTTGACCTTGTGTCAAGTCGTGTCTGGTGGGAGGCAGCGACAAATATCGGCAAGCCCCGGCGAATAAGCCTCCGGCGAATGCCCCGGGGCCTGTTCTGGACTTCGGTCCGGAGCGTGGCCCTGGAAAAGGAACAATGGCAGACTTGGGGCCTTTAATTAGGCACCTAGTTTCGACTAGGCTACCTTCGGGTGGGCGAGCTGCATTTTTGTCTCCTTTGTCCCCCTTGTACGGCACTAGACCATGCGTCTAGTTTAAGCCGCAAACTGGCATACGTGCCCGGACCCACATTTCGGTTCGTGAAACTGCTTGCCTCATCAGGCTCACATTGCACTAAGTGAGCCGATGATGAGCAGCACAGACAAGCAGGGTTCGAGTCTCGGCTCGCTCCCGACCTTCCCCTCCCCTTTATCCCCACTTTAATTGGCCTTCGGGCTTTTGACCTTGTGTCAAGTCGTGTCTGGTGGGAGGCAGCGACAAATATCGGCAACGCCCCGGCGAATGCCCCGGGGCCTGTTCTGGACTTCGGTCCGGAGCGTGGCCCTGGAAAAGGAACAATGGCAGACTTGGGGCCTTTAATTAGGCACCTAGTTTCGACTAGGCTACCTTCGGGTGGGCGAGCTGCATTTTTGTCTCCTTTGTCCCCCTTGTACGGCACTAGACCATGCGTCTAGTTTAAGCCGCAAACTGGCATACGTGCCCGGACCCACATTTCGGTTCGTGAAACTGCTTGCCTCATCAGGCTCACATTGCACTAAGTGAGCCGATGATGAGCAGCACAGACAAGCAGGGTTCGAGTCTCGGCTCCTTCCCGACCTTCCCCTCCCCTTTATCTCCACTTTAATTGGCCTTCGGGCTTTTGACCTTGTGTCAAGTCGTGTCTGGTGGGAGGCAGCGACAAATATTGGCAACGCCCCGGCGAAGCTCATTAAGGAGGAATCCCGCATTCTGTGCGGTCGAATCCAACTTAACTTACGGCGTTGGCCCCACTTCTCGTGGTAGACCTGCCTTACTTCCACCTACATGAGTATGCTCAAAGGTCCTTTTTAGGACCACAAGAGGTCCCTGTCTGCGGGTCAGAGCATCTCTGACTGGTCAGTAATGACCAGTCGAAACAGACGGCCAGGCTGCAAACACGAAGACGGATTCTAAGACCAACCGGTCTTAACCTCGGTTCCGATTGTCTGATAAGCTGCGCAGCCCTAATGGCACGGTCCAGCCTTTAGCTACGGCTTCACTATCTGCGCAGCGCTAAGATAACGCCCATCTTAGCCTCGGCCTCATGGCCTGTCCGCTCGTTCGCACGGCTTTGACCCGACAAAGCCTTCGTCCTCGTCCGCTCGTCCGCACGGCTTTGACCCGACAAAGCCTTCGTTCTCGTCCGCTCGTCCGCACGGCTTTGGACACGGCAAAGCCTTCGCTCTTGTCCGCTCGCCCGCACGGCTTTGACACGGCAAACCCTTCGCTCTTGTCCGCTCGCCCGCACGGCTTTTACCCGACAAAGCCTTCGCTCTTGTCCGCTCGCCCGCACGGCTTTTACCCGACAAAGCCTTCGCTCTCGTCCGTTCGTCCGCTCGTCCGCACGGCTTTGGCGCGAACCTAGCCATAGCCATCGTCCGCACAGCTTTGACACGGCAAAGCTTTCGTTCCCGTCAGATACGTCCGCACGGCTAGGGGGCCCAGCAAGGCCCTAGCCTTTCCTCGACCTCGACACTCTTGCAAGGTACAACGCAGTCCACGTAACGACTCGCTGTTACGGACTGTCCTACCACTGCAACAACTGGCTCACGTACGACCCGCTGTACGAGCCAGAAACCAGGCCGACACACCCCCGGTTAACCACAACATATCGTCATAACCGAGGATGTCGATCTACCGAACTCAACGACCCGACCGACCTCAGCTTACCAGCATCCGACGTCTAGCTGAACTCTACGACTCGACCGACCTCAGCTTACCAGCATCCAACGTCTAGCTGAACTCTACGCCTCGACCGACCTCAACTTACCAGCATCCAACGTCTAGCTGAACTCTACGACTCGACCGACCTCAACTTACCAGCATCCAACGTCTAGCTGAACTCTACGACTCGACCGACCTCAACTTACCAGCATCCAACGTCTAGCTGGACTCTACGCCTCGACCGACCTCAGCTTACCAGCATCCAACGTCTAGCTGAACTCTACGCCTCGACCGACCTCAGCTTACCAGCATCCAACGTCTAGCTGAACTCTACGCCTCGACCGACCTCAGCTTACCAGCATCCAACGTCTAGCTGAACTCTACGACTCGACCGACCTCAGCTTACCAGCATCCAACGTCTAGCTGAACTCTACGACTCGACCGACCTCAGCTTACCAGCATCCAACGTCTAGCTGAACTCTACGCCTCGACCGACCTCAGCTTACCAGCATCCAACGTCTAGCTGAACTCTACGACTCGACCGACCTCAGCTTACCAGCATCCAACGTCTAGCTGAACTCTACGACTCGACCGACCTCAGCTTACCAGCATCCAACGTCTAGCTGAACTCTACGCCTCGACCGACCTCAGCTTACCAGCATCCAACGTCTAGCTGAACTCTACGACTCGACCGACCTCAGCTTACCAGCATCCAACGTCTAGCTGAACTCTACGACTCGACCGACCTCAGCTTACCAGCATCCAACATCTAGCTGTACTCAACGACCAGCATCAACCATCACGGACATTTACATTTACGCTTGTAAATATGACAAAATAAATTGTCATTTGTTATTATCGTTACCTCGCCTTTGTTCCTTCCTATTGCTTTGGCTGTTCCTCATTCACATAATTCATTTGTGGGGTCGACATATTTATCGGCTCCGCAACAAGTGGTGACCCTGAACGTGAATACAGCCAGAACAATGGAGGGCAGCGGTGAGTCCGACATCTTCTGCCGAAAGTACTTCAACGCCAGCAAACCCGACCCCGAAGGAAGGTCGCTTTCCCTAGCGAACTACGGACCGATTATTTCTAATTGATGGACGATCAATTATCTAGGGAGAGGGCCTTGCCGCGACCGGCCGATAAACATAAACATGTCAAGCTACACGCCCGCTGTAGAACAACTATATCCGGGTACGACCGGAACTGACTAAGCCCTTTTTTCTTTCTAACGACCTTGACACCTCGTTATAGCTAAAGAAAAGGATGAATTAAAAACTAATAACATTTACAAAGCACTTTGGCCGAAAATAACTAGATAAGACTAGAACAAATAGTCGTCGCTAGCCTATGACGGGTTAGAAAAACACTTTATGGCTACACTCATTTTTATGAGGGAATTTCTTATTCACGCGGCTGGGCTGTGTGTCACAGCCCTTTCGTGATATCAACAGGCCCTTTTCAACGCTCCGTGGCAACGCCCCGGCGAAGCTCATTAAGGAGGAATCCCGCATTCTGTGCGGTCGAATCCAACTTAACTTACGGCGTTGGCCCCACTTCTCGTGGTAGACCTGCCTTACTTCCACCTACATGGGTATGCTCAAAGGTCCTTTTTAGGACCACAAGAGGTCCCTGTCTGCGGGTCAGAGCATCTCTGACTGGTCAGTAATGACCAGTCGAAACAGACGGCCAGGCGGCAAACACAAAGACGGATTCTAAGACCAACCGGTCTTAACCTCGGTTCCGATTGTCTGATAAGCTGCGCAGCCCTAATGGCACGGTCCAGCCTTTAGCTACGGCTTCACTATCTGCGCAGCGCTAAGATAACGCCCATCTTAGCCTCGGCCTCATGGCCTGTCCGCTCGTTCGCACGGCTTTGACCCGACAAAGCCTTCGTCCTCGTCCGCTCGTCCGCACGGCTTTGACCCGACAAAGCCTTCGTTCTCGTCCGCTCGTCCGCACGGCTTTGGACACGGCAAAGCCTTCGCTCTTGTCCGCTCGCCCGCACGGCTTTGACACGGCAAACCCTTCGCTCTTGTCCGCTCGCCCGCACGGCTTTTACCCGACAAAGCCTTCGCTCTTGTCCGCTCGCCCGCACGGCTTTTACCCGACAAAGCCTTCGCTCTCGTCCGTTCGTCCGCTCGTCCGCACGGCTTTGGCGCGAACCTAGCCATAGCCATCGTCCGCACGGCTTTGACACGGCAAAGCTTTCGTTCCCGTCAGATACGTCCGCACGGCTAGGGGGCCCAGCAAGGCCCTAGCCTTTCCTCGACCTCGACACTCTTGCAAGGTACAACGCAGTCCACTTAACGACTAGCTGTTACGGACTGTCCTACCACTGCAACAACTGGCTCACGTACGACCCGCTGTACGAGCCAGAAACCAGGCCGACACACCCCCGGTTAACCACAACATATCGTCATAACCGAGGATGTCGATCTACCGAACTCAACGACCCGACCGACCTCAGCTTACCAGCATCCGACGTCTAGCTGAACTCTACGACTCGACCGACCTCAGCTTACCAGCATCCAACGTCTAGCTGAACTCTACGCCTCGACCGACCTCAACTTACCAGCATCCAACGTCTAGCTGAACTCTACGACTCGACCGACCTCAACTTACCAGCATCCAACGTCTAGCTGAACTCTACGACTCGACCGACCTCAGCTTACCAGCATCCAACGTCTAGCTGAACTCTACGCCTCGACCGACCTCAGCTTACCAGCATCCAACGTCTAGCTGAACTCTACGACTCGACCGACCTCAGCTTACCAGCATCCAACGTCTAGCTGAACTCTACGACTCGACCGACCTCAGCTTACCAGCATCCAACGTCTAGCTGAACTCTACGACTCGACCGACCTCAGCTTACCAGCATCCAACGTCTAGCTGAACTCTACGACTCGACCGACCTCAGCTTACCAGCATCCAACGTCTAGCTGAACTCTACGACTCGACCGACCTCAGCTTACCAGCATCCAACATCTAGCTGTACTCAACGACCAGCATCAACCATCACGGACATTTACATTTACGCTTGTAAATATGACAAAATAAATTGTCATTTGTTATTATCGTTACCTCGCCTTTGTTCCTTCCTATTGCTTTGGCTGTTCCTCATTCACATAATTCATTTGCGGGGTCGACATATTTATCGGCTCCACAACAAGGGTATACTGGAAATTCCACGTGGGCTTGATGAGTCAATCTGCTAAACAAGGAGCTCAAAGGTTGCAGTCCTGAATCTGACATTGATTTCGAAACCCCAAATGCAAATATATTTTTGTATTGTTACTCGTCAGCAGTCAGAATTGAACCTGAAACATCTTATAAGATACTTATTAACCAACGCCTAAAACCGTTACGCTATGTGCCCTACTGGGCAGTTTAGAGTGAATATTTGAGACTTATAAACTTAATGTTCTTACTTGACAAGGATTACAACTATTATGTATGATTTTTTTTTCCTGTGCCCATATTCAGATTTTTTTAAATAAAGACAATTTTATAAGTTTTTCCTGTTTTGTTTATTTATATGCAACCAAAAAAAAACTCTAAAATATAGTTTTAAATTTTTATCAAGCGATATTACAGATGTAACCGGAATTAAACGACTTCCGTGTTGATTACGACAGTAAAAAGATGTCCAACATTAATCTTTAACAATATTTCTGGGAAATCTTTATTTGAAATTGAAACTTGGTTTCTACGAATATCAGAAACAAAAGTAAAATGAACAATTTTAAGAATATGTCGGTTACTTACGTATTAAAAAGGAATTATTCAACACAAGAGTGTCACCCTTTTGTAAAATAAACCTGCTTTTTTAAATTACTATACGGTTCAAATTACAATAAAAGATTTTTTTCTCAATACATAGATAATTTTGTATACTAGTTATGATCATAACTTTATAAATATTTGAATTTTGATTTTTTGTATAAAATGCCTTTTTAAAAACTTTATTGACAGTGTTATCATTTCGAATCAGTATCCGAACTAGAAAACTGCGGAACTTACCATTTGAATTTACCATTTAAAATTACACACTAAAACCCCCTAAAAATATTAGCCAGTTAAATACTAAACTTGGCTGGAGTGTCATTACGTCATATCAAATTTTATCCTTTTTAATTTCCTTCATATCAATTTTATTCTCTCTCTCTCTCTCAAATCTATTTTAATAAAGCTATGATGTTTTATCATTTGTTTTTTAATCGTTTTTTAAAATGATTTTTTCATAAGAAAAGTGGGGATGTCCTATGTATGACCCTAAATAGTATCAGATGATGAGACTCCAGTCTTAGAATTCTGAGGAGTGTATCTTTTCATAGTCATTACTCCCAGGCCCACTCTGATCTGGAATGGTAGTTCCTGTTAGGTTCCCACTGTTACAAGACGAGATCTTGCCTTGATTTGAAAAACAAAAAGAAAGGAGAAAAGAAGAAAAGAAAAAACGGAAGTTACCACTTCGAGTTCTCAACTCAAAATGAAAGTTAGTCGTTCACGCATCGGCTCCGTGCAGAACTTCCGTTTGCGATAAATTAACAAAAAAAAAATACATTAATAGATATCCAATCGGAACGCTTCCCGCGGGGCACAAAAATTGCCGTTTCTGAGCCTACAAAAAATATATAAATAGACGGACCAAAATAGTTATTAGTCTGACTTGCTCCTTCACCCTACTCGTGTTAAAGATTCTACGCCACTGACCGGCGTCTGTCATCCGATACTTCAAACGATCGCCGCCGTTATGAACGCTGCCATTGTTTCCAAGAAAACCACCCCTTCACCACAAGACAAGCACAAATTCAGTTAAAACTGGCGAGAATACAAGCTGGGCGGAAGTAGGCAGAGCTTAAACATTGACTGATCTCTATTTAAATACATCATAAGAAAACATAAAATTACATATATCGTAACAGTTTTCTTTAAACATCGTAACATGTCCATTCAGTAATTTAAAAAAATTTAGAATTAAAAGAATTAAAAATTTGAAAAATTCTAAAAATAGACCTAAGTTAGATTAACCGACGCCAGACCCTGATTTAAACTTCCACAATTAACAGACATACAACCTGACTCCTCTGGGATAGGAATTAACCAATAGAATTAGAGAAAACCAAATTTAACCTAAACAACTGAAGATTCATAGGCGATATAGAAAAAGATCGATAATTTGAAAAGACCCGAATAAAAGCACAGTCTAGGATGGTGTAGTGGTTAGCAAGCAAGACTAGCCAACATTCAACAGTGAGTTCGAGTCTCATTGAATGCTCCATTCATATGGCTTTGTGTCAGATGTTTAGCGATAGGTGAAATGGTTATTATTGTTTAGGGGAAAGTTTGTTGTTAGCGAGGCTAGGTTGTAACGAGCGTGGGTGTTTACGTTGAGTTGTTTCCTCGCTAAGTGTTGTTATTCCCTCGCTAGGTTGTGAGAAATAAAAGGAGGATGAAGAAGTAAGATGGCGATAGTCGAAAGGTGTTTTTAGGAATAGGTTTTTATTTGCAGCATGGAATATTAGGTTCGTGTTTGTGCTGCAAGACTCGTGGAGAAGTGTTTTTGAGACAAAATTGACTTATGAGAAGTTGAGAAGGTTGAGATGGCAGCGTGTGTCGTCGGACGTGTGAAGAATTGAACTTTAGAGTCACCGTGTAGTTTCGTGCGTCTAGTGTTTTTGGAGAGGAGAGTATGCGTTGTCTCCATTGAAGCGGCCCAGAGGTGAATTGATAGCTAGCGTGTCGAGAGCGGAATAAAAGCATCGCGTTGACATAACCAATTTTGGGGTGACATAAAGTTATGCCTGTGCAAGGCATGGAATGTATCTAATCTATATTCAACTGGGATTCCTTGCAAGGAATCCATAAATTAGATGGGTTCCCTCGTGTGTCCATGCTACTGGTGCTGCTATTCTAGAGCCGTGGTGAGACGTCTGCACTGGGCGGCGTTGTCCAGCCAAAGAGAGTGGGTTTGGCAGCTTACCCAATTTGCTGCCCGGAAAAGAAGGTCCGGGGTAAATAGAATAGGTCATCCTGATTGGGTGAAATTAAGTGTCGAATTAAATTGCGCGCCAAACCAAAATACGAAATTTTCCCTTCCACTACAGATGCATAAAAAAACATCTCCACCAAAAAGAAAGAAAAGGAAAATATATGATTTAGTAAGTTCCTTTTCTTCACGTTCAAGCCCCTATATCCTCAAAGAACTGTTACAGAAAATTGCTTCTGACAGTAAAATCATTGCAAACCAAGTAATCTATCTCTATCACGACACACATAAAAAAATTATGAATAAATAAAAGTGATTTTCATTATTTGTTTCCAGTGCTCTTGTTTCTTAAAGTTCTTTTGTCCATTTCATTACTGAAGCCAAGTTACAACTATCCACCTCATACAAGCAACACAAGGTCAATTTTTAAGCATTGTTTAACAGGTTTGAATTCAGAGTGTTTCTTTTCCTAGATTAGTTGCCATACTAACGTTAAAGAGCCTTGCCTGTCCAACTATTTATGCATAGCTGGAAAGAGAACAAATTGGATTCACACTTTTTCCAAGGATTTTAGCGCTATGTGAAATGCAAACAGCTTCATTCAGGATTTGAACTTGTTTCGCCGTGTCTCATTCCTACGATGACAACCAATATACCACAAGTACCTCTTAACTACATGGGAAAATGAAATGCTAAGGGACGTAACTCAGAATGTAAAGAATTCATCCTCCATTTTGTTATTCAAATGTTATTCAATTCTTTCTGGTCTATTTTGTCTGATTTGCCATCCTTTTCGCAATGCAAAATTCATGCGTTACTTGTTTCAGTCTTTATTTGATTTCGAATGAGTGAAAAACAAGGGAGATAATCGATGACCTGAAATTAATATCTTCTTTTTTTCTTTGGGTGATAGGTGACTGAAAGACCACAAGAAAACAAAATGTTGCAGAGAAATAAAAATGGTAAGTTAAATTCTTATTTACAAGAAATGATAAACAAGTCTAACTTGTAGGAGGTGATATTGTGTTTTGATATTTAATTTATATTTTGTAGTGGCATATTTAATTTGTTTTTATATGTGGTTGCGTGTTCTCAGAAGTCGGAATGTCACGATTTATAGCAATGGGGATAACGTTATTATTATTATTATTGGGTTTTTAGGTTTAAGGTTTAAGTTGGTTTTACGTTGGTTGCGTTGGTATTTCGTTGGTTGCATTGGTATTTCGTTGGTAGCGTTGGTATTTCGTTGGTTGTTATCCCCTCGCTAAATGTTGATGGAAAATGAAGGTGGTAGAGAAGAACGAAGACGTCGTTAGGTTTTGTAACAAGGTTTTAATAGCTGGTATGCTACGAGCCTCGTAGTAAAGAAAGAAGGTAGGAAGTTGTTAGAGTGTATCATCTAATTTGTTTTTAACTAGAATCCCTTGGTCTAGAAGAATAGACCCAAGGGATCCATAAACTAGATGCCTCTCCTTATAATGGTTGATGCGGCTACTGCTATTCAGGAACAGACGAATAGACGTCCGTTCCCTTTGAGGTTTTCTGCGCTAGAGAGAGATCTGCGGGCTTTCTTCAATTTTTGGTGCAGCTAGGAAATATTGTTCGGGCTGAATAGGACAAGTCATCTTGATTGGGTGAAAATTTTCGGTGACTCTAACGGTCAAATTAAATTACGCACCAAACAAAAATTCAAATTTCTTTCTGCTACAAACTTGTTAACTTGTTACTCGGCGCTAACTTGCTACGCGGTGTTTACCTAATATGAGTATCCCCATACTATTTATACCTGATCACATTATCATTGCAGGTAGTTCTTCTGATCACCCATCAATACAACACATTTATATTTGACATGAGTGAATCACTACGATTAGTCAACGAATGAGCCAATTGCTTTCCTCCCACAATCCAGGATAACCGAACTTCATTCCTTGAGACCATCTCTCGTAGTTTAGTCACATCCACTCCCAACCTCATATCACTGATTACTTTAGTAGATGATAGAGTTTCATACAAGGGAGGATTATCAGTATAACAGTGGACTACTGGCAATGAAGACAAACTAAAGACCTCATGAACCAAGGAAGAAATAAGGAAACCAGCATCTGCAGCCTCACCAAGAGCTAGAGCTTCCAAAGCTAATGAACTCTATGTAACACTATCCAGTTTTTTTATTCCCAACTAATTGGAACAATTTCCCCATTATCATCCTGAAGAAATCTCATATAGGAACCCTGAGAAGATCAATCTCCTAGACTGGTATAAGTAGCATCAGAATTACCCACCACCTGTAACTTATGTGGATTACCAAGATTAGAGAATTTTAGTTTTACTGGCAATGATCGGAGTTTTAACAATGCTTTATTTGCTTCTTGGGGCATTTTCACAGTAGGATTTTTCCCCATATTGCTCATTACACAAGTCTCAAAGCTCATATCAGGTCTTGTCGGTCATGTCACTCACATCCTTGACCACAAGGTTTTTAGTTCAGCTTTTACCTTTAATGTTAATTTAGCCAAACTCTGCATATTTCTATGTGAGTCAATATTGATAGGAGATATTGTAGGGATGTTGTATAAATTTTGATGGATTTGAACACCTTTATTTATTTACATTAGTTCAAGACCCAAATACTTGAATGATCTAATATCAGGAGTGTTTATTTTGGATGTTTTTTTAAAGTTTGCTAATAACATTCTCCTGGAATAACTCAGTTCCAAAAAAGGCAAGGTCATTAACAGGACAAGTATACCAATAAGGTATGCCACATAAACAATGCACTGTCATAAGCACTTATTGTCCCTCCCTAAAGCCATCAACTCCTGCTTAATTCTATAATACCAGAATCATGGTGCATCATTAGGCCAAATGTATATTTTTAAGGTGCCAGACAATAGAACCTGGACATACATCAAATGGGGGTCAAAGGTAAATTTCCCTAGAAAGAGAGGCTTCTGTTTAAAAGGCAGAAGTTACATCAATTGACTGCAATTCCCAAGACATTGTTGCAGCTATTGAAAATACAAAGTATAACCATTCTCTACTACAGGTAGGAGATTGCTCGTATCCCCTCTTCAAACCCCAAACAGGCTTTAATTTTCCTTGATCCATTTTGGAATTTCTCTGTCATTATCCAATATGAGGATATTGTTTTCTGATTCTCAAAAGGTACAGCTTCATAAACATCATTTGTACTTAAATTTTCCAATTCTTTTTGTTTGACATTTATAACCTTCTGCGATAGTTCCTGATCATCTGACAGCAGAACTGTACTTTCAGGATATGGTAATTCATTCTAGTGTTCAATTTTGTTCCTATTTACGCATCTTGGTTCTCCCCCCCCCCCAAACAACATACACAATAATCCAATTTTTTTTATTTTCCTGACTGTTTTCATTGTTCACTTAACAATTTAGCCTGTTTCCATTCATCTTCAAGCTTAAATTTCACAAAAGAATTGATTTTTTTTTTTGTTAAATCAAATGCTCTTTATATTCACTTTGAGCAAGTTTAGCACAATTTCCCACCATAATGGCTTCCTCATTAGTAACCTCCTCTTCATCGGATATCACGCCCCGCAGATTTTTGAGTATTTTGAAAGTAAGAATCATCATAATCTGCGACTTCTTTTAAGATCCTTTATGTATCATTATCTTGTAAATGTCTTTGTTTATGTTATGGTACTAGTCCATACCTTCCAGTTGGCTCCACCATGTTTAATCAATACAAACTGACCATCCTGTCCAGGACCCTTCCAAACTTTAAAATCTTTTCTTCGATTATAAACTCTGTCACTGTTAACATATAAAATATCTGAATAGGAGCGTACTTTGTGTCTTAATGCTTGTCTAATTTTCTCACCGGATCCCGCAGTAATGAAATTTTGTCTTAATATGTGTATAGCATTCATAATCTGCCGAACAATATCAGACGAGATTGTACGCTCTAATACAGGTAGTTTATCCACAAAAACAGAGGGGAGATTAGTGTTATAACCAAAAACAAGTTGGTTAGAACTAAATCCACCAAAATTTTGAAATGAGTTTTTTGCACTCACGTCCCAAACTAGGGCTACGTCTTGTTTATATTTTTCATCTTGAAATGTTTTTATAAAAGTTTTACTGGGTATTAAATTATGCCTTTCAACCATTCCATTACTGAATGGAGATTCAGCAGCAGTTGTTAGGGTCAGTACATTTCATTTTTCATTCATTTGTCTGTAAATCTCATTTGAAAATTCCCCACCATTATCACTCAGAAATTTATGAGGAGCACTAAAATATGTTATCCATATACTATAATTTTTTCAATTATCTTATCATGATTTTTCGTCTTTATTATACAAGTTGCTGAGTACCTTGTAGCAGAGTCAATCAAATGAAGTATTTGGGACTCGTTGTGCACATGTTCCTTTAGATCCATTCACGCTACTTGATTAATCTGCTTGTGATTGGTCATCCAACAATGTGACGCAACAAAGGATGTTTAAATTTCATGTATATATCACAAGAATCACAGCATTTTTCAATCATTTAAAAAAATTCCAGATCATTAAAATCTTTACTCTCCTTGACAAGATTACAAAGTTTCTCTTTTGATGCATGGACAAATTGTCTATGTAACTCGGTGGGTCTTTTTATTTTTTTCAGCAACACTTAAACTTTTTAAAGCAGATGTGTATAAAACAAATGATATTTTCGGGTTATTATTTGTGTGTTAGAGGTAGACAATGGCATAATGACCGGACAATGGCATAATAGTTAGAGTAATCGTCAAAGGTCTGGGAGATCTGGGTTCAATCCCAGGTCGAGTCATACCAAAGACTCAAAAAATGGTACGTGATGCTACCTTACTCAACACTCAGCAATATAATGTACGGATCAAGGGTAAAGTGGAGCGATCCAGGGAAAGGATTAGCGTCCTCCCCTACACCTCGGTGTTGTAGCTATTGAAAAGGGAGCCTTCGGGTCACCCTCGACAACGGTCGCCAACTTTACTTACTTTACTTTTTAGTGGTATAGTGGCCAGTTGAAGTTCACATTAATTTTATAGATTCATCAAATACCATAACCATGTCCCAAGAAAAATCCAAGACCAGCTTTGCTCTTTCATAGAATCTATACTCAGGAGTATCGGAATTTCATTATCAACAATATTAGCTTCAATAAAGACCTTCTTGGTGCCAATAAAAACTGGAAACTTCACACTTCTTACAGATTTGACTTTAACACCATCCCTAAAACGAAATTCTGAGTAAGATGGTAAATAGGTGATCAGAATTTTTTCAGATTCTATCAATGCATCCAGAAAAGCATTTAGCCCCACTGCACCCGTCACAACGACACAATAATAGACAGACGCACGATGATAAAGACGCAGTAATAAACGACGCACATAGAAAGACGCAGGAAGACTTCTTTATAACATATTTTACCTCACATCTTTATTTGTAAGTTTCGAAAGGGTTGTTCCAAGTTTGCGTGTGAGAGAGAGCTGGAGACCGAACATTACTGAAATATTTTGACCCCAAAGTTATGGCCGTCAGCGTTGTGTCTTTCTCGTTCTTCATGGCTGCTCAACCAGACCCTGGAGTAAACTCTTCTGTGTGCTGGCTTTCCCTACTACACCGCGTCTACCTCCGTCTTCCACAGTACTGCTTGCCCTCCTTCTCGCCTATCTCCCACTGTCCTCAATTCGTCGGCCTTATATTACCTTCAAACTCCCACGCAGTAATATAGACACGCCTCAATGCCTTCGCAACCTCTTCCGATTTCCAGCGACCGGAATATGTCCCTTCCTTCCGGTGCACCACCTTGAATGGCATTTTTGGCCGGGTCAAAAGGTCAAAACATAACAATAGGGCCCTATCAGGTTCTACCATTCCGGGCCAGAGTGGCAATGGCCATGGCAATGAAGAGGTGCTCCGCATTCCCCAAAGCCTCAGCATCACTAGAACCTCACCATCAGATTATCAAGCGTCATATCCAGGACACTCATTGGGGTGGTCTTACTCTTCTGCAGAGTTGCAATCGGTGCATTCAACCACTCCAACCGACTGGGCAATTATTATTTGTACATAGTTTATACTTTCAATTATTCTTTTCTAATATTAATAATTTGCACACAGTTTTATGCTTTCAAATAATTTAAGCTGTCTAGCTGAGTCTTTTATCAAAAATGATTTTTCTGATTTATTTTTATGTTTTAGACTTTGAATTCGACACAGTTGATGCATACTTGGATCTTGGAATGGTAGACAACGATATTCTTTTTTTTTCACCACCAAGAAGATTTTGTTTTATCATCTCACGAACTGGAAAATACAATCTTTATTTATTCATAAAAAGAAACTCTTCTTGTAGACCTCAAAATGTTTCTGTAATATTCAAAAACCAAACACTTGAAAATCCTACTGTCATCATAAATGAAATATTGTCATTTGAAGAACACAAGTCATCAACTTTTAGAAATGCAACATTTCTGGCCAAAGAACGTGATCAAGTTTGGTTGATATCAGACCATTGTCTTGATGAAGATGACTATATATTAATACAAATGTTATAAAAATTACCCGTAAGATCCTGCAATATTTTTATTGGATGTTACTACACACTCGGGCCATATTTATATTACTTAATGTCGATTAATATTTCACCAATTGAACTGTGGCGCTTCATTGAGGAAAACAGTCGGACGGACATAAGGCTGGCGGAGTTGGTGCACCCTTCGCTGAAAAAATGTCTTTTTGTTCGGTTAGGGTCCCAATTTATATTAATCCCTGTTTTTATTAGTTCCTAAAACTGAAGTATCCCTTGGATTCGGAAAAACTTCCAGGGACGACCGAGTTACTTCTGAACTCGGTACCGGTTCCTCACCCCCGATGATTTCCGGCCCGTAGTCGACAGTGAGTAAGGTAAGTGGGTCCGATGGTTTTAAACCCTGCCACGTTGAATGTGAGGGGACTGAGGGATTCAGGCAAATGTGTGCGCTTGCTTGGTGAACTCTCGAACCTCTGTGTGAATGTTACTGCGGTGCAAGAGACTCACTTAATTTGCGCTGCGGGCTGTCGGGTGCTGGAGAAGGACTTTGCTGTTTTCTCAGCATACAGCAACTGCAATAGCGCTGGAGTCTTTTTGCTAGTTGGACGCAGCCTTGATGCAGATGTAAACGTTGTCTTTGCAGGTGACGAGGACCTGCTGGTTGTGGCCGATGTTACCGTTAAAAGCTTCAAGTTCCGGCTGGTAATTGTTTTGTGCCTAATACCGCTGTGGAGGGGGTTTCCTTTTGTCGTTGGTTGGCGTCGTTCCTAGACGATTCGAAGCGGCTAGTTTTAATGCGTGATTGGAATATGATCCTTGATCCCAAGATAGATGAGGTCGGGTGGGGAGCTAGGAAGGTGTGAAAGCAGCTTGATCGACCTTATAGCTCGCCATGACTTGCTCGATAGGTTTCGTCTGGATCACCCTGGGAGGGAGATGTGGACGCTTTGATCGCATAACATTCGACAAAAGGTGGGTGAATGCAGCAAACCTGTTCGTACGAAAGGTGGCAATGTTGAAAACATCCTTCCCTCCTCTTCCTGCGCATGGTGTCTACGGTCTGGGTCTGACGTTGTGGATCCAGCCCTGGCCGATGCGTCTAGTTCCGCTTAGGAATTTTCGCCGACATTCAATTCCTGATAACTCCTACCATTCCCCACGCTGTGTCCTTTGATTCGAATGGCAGTGTTCTAGCTAACTCAGATCGTTTCCAATTTTGGCTGGAATCCACGCCGAAATAAAGTTGTTGTTGGGAGAGAGATTGTATCTGTTGCAGTTCACAAATGTACAAGAAGAAGGAAAACAACGCTTTCAAATTGCTCCAAACTATTGTCTTTATCAATGATGTACGTATTTACAAAATGTGTCGAATACAATGGGGAAGAAAGAGAAGAAAAAGGTCTTACGAACTTATTCGTTTGTTCGAAAATGTGACACATCAAACAAGTGTAAGGGAGGCAATTATTTCCCTTGGGTTTCTTAGCAGAAAAAAAAAGTAATCGGTTGTCTCTGCTTTACTTCGGACTTTCGGTTCTAAACTAAACTTGGTCTGGAGTCGAAGTTCTAAGATGGGTGCTGCACTGAATTCTTCACTGTCTCTCTCTGCTTTTCAGTCGACCTTGACTTGATCTGCCCTCTAGCCCTTTGCTGTCTCTGTTCTTCCGTCGACTTGATCTGACTCTACTATCGATCGGCGTCGTGCCTTGTTTATATAAATTGGGGGTGGAGTTTCGATGATCTCCGGGAACGCCCATGCATAATGATGTGTAAATCGCCAAGTTGACCAACTTTTTCCACACATGGCCGACGCTGCGTTTGAAGATATACTTAAGATTTTAACTCCGATACCCCCTACTGATCCAAGCAGACGGTCAATACTTAAGATGAGATAAATCCACTTACCTCGTCTCAATATCTAGCCAAATCTTATTCTTGCTTCGACCACGCAGACGTTATTACTATTTCCACCGTCGGATCCACTTAAGTTGGCTATACCCTTAGAATTAAACTTATCCTTGCTTTTTAACCACACAGACTTTATTACTATCTCCACCGGAAGACCCACTTAACTTGGCTATATCTTCCTTTACTTTTCCAAACCATATGGCCTCTATCACCATCTCCGCCATAAGATCTACTTAAGGTTTTCTTTTTTTCTTATTTTTAATTCATGTCCAGTATGAACTTTAGTTCACCCCTTAGTTCGTACAAACTTTATTACTTGTTCTCTTTCATATTATCGAAAGATTCACTTTCAAAGAACCGCAGGACATCGGTCGAAAGTTTAATAAATAAATAAATAAAACAGGACAGGAAATAAAACAAGAAGAAGAGAGAAAGGAAAAAAATGAATTTCCTTAATTATTTCCCTAGAATGGGGGCGGGGAGTTCTCTCTGTCACAGGGTCCTTCGGGACCCCATTCCAAGTAAGTAGACTCTTTTTTCCCTTGAATACCTGGTTAGGACTGTGTTGTGAGTCATCAGCCCCTTCACCTAGTTGTTAGCCTCAAAGATCTTCCCCATCCGTAATTTTTATCCCCCACCCTTACTCAAGCCCACCTGTTCTGAAAATCTTGAAACCTCATCAGAATAAATTCGTCCTACCTGTCCTCACCGAGCCTCAACCTACTTTTCCTTTTTTCCCATTAGATCAGATCCCTCTCCCACTTCGGGTAGGTCCGGCTTATTGTCACCGTTCTCGGACACCGGAAAACAGTCGGCCTCCATATCGTAGAAGTGCGGATGGGAGGGCAACTAAACGGGGAATTTTTTCGTTTCGGGGTTTTTGTCCTGTCTGCAATATACAACATTTTGTAAATAAAATCATGTTTGGTAAATAAAATCATTCATTTCATCTCGGGATTTTAAGTAGGGTCTTCTCATAGAGTAAATGCGATATTTTGGTGGATGTAGCGTGGATGGTGAA